>CAUYRT010098785.1:0-44103 GCA_963574885.1 Lepilemur ruficaudatus
TGCTCATGAGAAGAATGTGTATTCAGTAGTTTTGGGGTAAAATATTCTGATTTTTCATACTTCTTGAGTTCTTTCACTGATTCCTTCTCATCTAGAGCCCCTGTCACTCCTTATTTTGGGGTTTTCTTTTGTTTAAATGGGGATTTTCTTCTCCCTCACTCATAAAGGTGTGTCTGTAGCATATTTTGGATAAGAATCTTTGGCTTTGCTTGAGAGTGCTTTGGTGGTAGTCTAGGTTCTGGGTGGATGCCTTGGTTATACATGGCCTTAGTGTGGTGGTTTTCCCAATTGCTAATTGTTTTTTTAGGTTGTAGCAGTGGTGAGCTATGTGTGTGGGCAGATTTCCTGTCTCTTGTTGATGAGGGAGGATGGAGGTCTTTGAAATCCTTTCTCTTTCCCCAGCCCTGTGATTTTCTTAACAGTGTGAATTGTATTGGCACACCTAGTTTAATCTCTGAGACAGCAGGTGTTGCTTGTGGGTAATAATCAACCACACCCTGTATGATTGAGCCAGTAAATGCTGTAAAGGGTTGTGCAAATCAATCTCCCTGTCAATAGGTGGTGCTTGCCAGAAGGAACAAGCTGCACTGTTGTTTTGGGGACCTGTGACCAGCTCTAGCCCCTCAGGAGAAGCACTCAAATGCCCCAGGTGGTGGGCAGGGCCCTGGAACTTCCAAGTGAGTCCTTATTCAGCACCACAGCAGAGCTGGGTGGTGGAGTGCAGCTGGGCAGTGCTGGGTTTGGTTAGCCTCCCCTGAGGCATCACAAAAGCTGGTAAGGTAGCTGTTTTGTCGGAGATCAAAGGTCCACTCCCAAGCTTCTGGGGAAAGCCATCATAGAGGGACTGATTTGGCCCTACCGAGCCAGAAAGTCTCCTTGTAGGGGAGGAGCCATCTGAGATTCACAATCCGGCTGTCAGGATTAGGTTTTGCTCTACTCCCCCCTTCCCTGCTCCGCAGTCTCCCTCTGGCATCTGCCAGCAGGCAGGAGCTCAAACTAGCTTAGCTCCCCTATGATGGCACTGCAGGCTGAAAGCACACCCTGGGCTGAGAGTGTGGCCTTCCTTTGGGGGTAGGGGTGCCCGCAAGTGCACTGAAGCTGCGACCCACACTGCTCTCTTTTCAGTTGTGCCCACAAGGGCTCCCTCACCTCCCAAGATTAGTTCAGAGAGCCCAAGCCAAGGAAAGCAATAAGCATTTCATGGGCATGCAGAATGTGAAAGGGCAGCATCCCCAGCCCGCAGCTTAGAAGTGCCTAACTAATGTATCTTAAGGACAGCTAGTAGGAGAAGTGGAAGTTCTGGGAGAGGGCAAAGGTACTGCCACTTTCACCATCACTGAGATCTTGACTCAATAGAGCCAAATAGAGATGGTGTCCAGCTCCCAGGTGGTAGATTTCCAGATCCAAACCTAATGTTACTTCTCAGCTGGAGTGAAAGAAAGAGCTACAGGTCCCCAACACACAGAGAAATGGTGAGCAAGAGCAGGTGTTCTTGTGACCAGAGGACCAAAGGCAGCAGTACCTATATGTTCCACTTGAGAAATAAGCTCTAACCAATAGGCAAGTATGTGAATGATAAATATGCAAATATTTATGAATGCTAGCAAGTGTTGTTCATTGGAATTTGGAGTCCCAGAAACTGGCTCTTCACCCAAAGGTTTCAAAATGATCATAATGCACACCTGCTTTTTGTTAGCATTAACTAAATTTTTATCAGTTAGAAAATAACTATGTAATAGAAAAAGTGTATCTAACTGGAGAAAACCAGAAAAGACTTCAAGGAGGAGCCTCCTCTCCCATTTTATCCCTCCCACTAAACTGCTCTGATCTTTTTCTCATTTTCTTCCAAAATAAAAATGTCCTCCTAAACACCCACTCTCTTTTGAGCTGCAGACAATATGCCTTGAAAACTTCCATCTTCAGGTGGCAGCACTGAAAGGTCTAGCTACATTCTTTCTTCTCCTGCTACAGTCCACATATGAATTGACAGTATCACCACTCTCTGCTGCCATTTCTAAACCACAAGGCTCTCCCCAGACCTCTCAAAACCTATCTCCACTTTTTTCCCTTAGCTCTCCCCTCAGCTGTTTCCCCTATGCCCCTTATATCAAGGGAGGTGCTCGTTCTCTCCAACCCCGTGTATCTAAGGGTAAGGAGTTCATGTTAGTGTCTTCTTCATTCTCCAAAGTCAATTTCCAACCATTCCCATTCCCATTTGCTTGTCAAAAATCTCTGCCTCTTAGAGTCTGGTCCCATTTTACTGTGCATCTTAAAGTGGGCATTTTTGAGTTACTTACACAACACTCATTCCACCCTCTACCCTTGCTAGTTATACCCCAACATTTTCTCTGAAAATAAGCCCCTATCCCCTACTTATCCTATGTTCTTTTTGATAAACTGCTTTTAGTTCTACATCCAGAATTAGTGTATGCATTTACCTGGCCACAATTATTGATTCTGGCATAACCTTATCAGGGCAAAGCTCAGAACTTTAGTAAGAAATGGCCACGTTTTCCCCCACTAGAGGCAAATAAGAAAGTATGTATTCTTCATTGCTGTTGATAGCTATCTTAGAATCAGGAGAAAACTTGGCCAAAACAAAAAAAAAATTAATGTATAAAGAAGAGAATAACTGCCAAAGAAATAGAAAAAGAAATTGTGGAGCCAAGCCCTGATAGGATAGTTCCTGAAGCAACCCTACTTCTAGACTTAGATGTTTGTTTTTAAACCATTGGAGATGAGTTTTTTGTTACATTCATTGACTTTGTTGTCACCAGAAACTGCTCCTTTTCAAATATCTACTTTTAAAATCCTATCTTCAGACATCAGCCTCCTGTCATTTCATTTTGTTCATTTGTACATACCTACAATATTTGATCAGGACATCAAATCCATTGACTATCTTTACTACTCCTTCCTGTCTTCAGGTATATGCTTTGTTCACCAATGGACCAACCCATGTAATCAGTGCCTTACACTTAGTAGACAATCAATAAATTGTGCTGATTGATTGGTTAATTGATTCTTCTTCCTGTCTTTAGTCTCACCCCTTCCCAAGTATGTTTCACCTAGTGATTATTCTTTGCATTTTTTCCAAAATTATTTTTCTATAATATAAAAGTATCCTTATTACTCTCTCACTGAAAATCTTCAGTAACTCCCATTTTTTCCAGAGCTGGACTTCAGATATGCTCCACACTATGTTCCTGATATTGTTCTTCTCTAAATGTTACCATTTTCCCATACGGATTGAAGGAGGCCAAACCCTTCCTGAGCCAAACTCAGTGTTGGGACTCATCTTAAAATGTGAGCCCCAAACATGTTCTAAAATAATGTACTTCCAATAAATAACAATAATCCACCATCATCACAAATCTCAGAAAATCCAAATAATGATCTTCCTTGTATTATCTTATTTTGTAAGAATTGTGTTTGGTTCTAGACATAATGTTTTAATAGAACACTGGCAAGATAAAAGTTATCAAAAGCATAACAAGGATGGTGAAAAGTCAAGAAACTAAGTATCAGGAGAAAAACTGGGTTTCTTTGCAGAAAGGGAATTTAAGGGGAACATTATATTTATGTTCTGATATTTGAAGGATTGTCATGTGGAAGAACAATGCTCCAAGTGGCAGAAAAAAGTTAAATCTGACTCTTATACAGAGTCACATCTTAGCTCAGTATGAGAAACACCATTAAAGTAATGTTTCTATCTAAGTATAAAAGGGGCTTACATAAAAGCAAAGTTTTATTAAAGTGTTGATCAACTTAGTTTGTACAACAACAACAAAGAACCCTCGAGTCTCAATGGCATATCAAACAACAGTTTGTTTCTTATTTATACTACTTGTCCAACACAGATCACCAAAGGCTCTGCTCACTGTAGCACTCAGAGACCCAAAATGACAGAGGCTCCACCATCCTGTGACACTGCCATTTAAACACAACTCTTCAGAGACCATCATGGCAAAGAAACGGAGCTTGAATCACAAATTGGCTCTTGAATGCTTCTGCCTTGGAATCACATTGTTTCCATTTAAATTTCATTGGACAAAGCAGTTCATGGCTACATCTAATTTCAAGAATATGGAACATGTAATACCCCCAAGTGTCTGGAAAAAGAAGGATGTCAGAAGTTTCAATGAGCACTTGTAACATCTACCATAACTTTCAGCAGGAGTTACCATTAGAGATATTATAAAAACGATAGATCTCCAAGCCTCTTTAAACTCAAGGATTCTAGAATTCCAAAGTTATGCCATACAATCCTTTAAAACCAGGGATTTTGCTTCCCAGAGTCAAATAACTCTGAAGTGTTGAAATTCTTTGTATACAAATCATTATGCTCAATATTTGAATGTACTGAACTGAGCTTACAAAGACTTGGCTTGGAAGAGCTAAATATTGACAGGTCAACAGCTCTAACTCTGTTTGTAAGCTTGCTACAGTCCTTTTTTTCCTCAAACATTGCTTCAAATATTTACATTTGACTTCTACATAAGAGTTGTTGATTTTCAGTAGAGGCTGGGATGAATGACAGTTGATAACAGTTCTTCTTGTTCTATCGAATTGACTTGCAAGGTTTTGAGCTACTTTTCCATTTTCCTCAGTGAAAGTGTAAGCTTAGCTAAATAGGTGGCCTTAAATGTTGTCAGCTGTATCTAGTAGCTTGATTGTGCCTTTGACTACGTAAAAGCCACTACTTACAGGTTATGTTATATATGTTACAGTCTCCCAGTTCATTTTACTGCAAATATGGCTTAAATTGAGAGCAATTACTCAGCTCATTTTTGTTCATTTTAAACCTGCTGTGTCCTTGATTTTTCTTTAAATTATGGATCAAATAAGGACAGCTATACATTTTCAGTATCATGGATCTAGATTTGTAGCTCTGGAAGGGGCCTTTGAGATTACCTAGTTCACCTTGTTTTACATACAAAAAATTAATAACATTTAACATTTATTGGGAGTTTACCATGTTGTAGGTACTGGGCTAATGTTTTCTCATGTATTATCTCAATTAATCTTCTCAATATCCCAGTGAAATGAGTATTGTCACCATCCCTATTTTACGGATAAGTAAACTTACTTAGGTAAAGAACCACAGATAACAGTTAGAAATGGGTGATTTTTTTTTCTTCACTGAAACTCCTGTCTGTCTACCTTCTCAGGAACATTTCACTACTGGATGGGTGCAGGGCTGGGAGCCACAACTGAAACTCCAGATGTCCATCAACTATATAAGATGTTCCATTACTGTAGGAACTCTGTATTTATGCTGATTACCTAAGATTTTTGCTCCCTTGAGAGGTACACACACACACACACACACACACACACACACACACACACTTGCCAATGCTGCCCATCATGAATTGAGTCCCATTAGTACTTAGAGCATCCACTGCTACCTGGACACCCAAAACATCACCCATACCTCTGGTTTAAAATCTCAACTACTGTTACACCTGTCACCCAGGCATGTGTCTGTAAACATATGGAAAAAATATTGAACCTTAGTAAGAAATTATGATAGAAATAACAATGAGAAATATCTCCCCCTTATCAGATGGTCACTATTAAAAAAATTGGCAAATCCTAGTATTGGCAAGGACATGGATAAATAGGTGCATGCCCTCATTCATTGTTCAGCATTTTGAGACATTTAGTTCAGACTTTTTGACACTGAATCTTCCTCCATTTCTCCATAGTTCTTATATATCAATTTAGGGGAAAGTAACAAGATAATAGCAAAGTCCAAGAGAAAAAATTACATAATCCAATGTATTAGATAAAAAGTGAAGACTGGAGAAAATCTGTAACAATACCTGATCTGGTAAAATGATAGGGAGGGAATATTAAAATTATTAACCATTGAGGCTTGGACCCCAGGCTCCCTTACTGAGAAGTTTCTGGAATAGTTTCTAGAGTCATTTCTGAAATAGTTTTCCAATTCTGATTCAAACTTTTAAGCTAATAATGCTTATCTGTGGACGAAGGGATTTGTGTGATTTTTACATTTTTCTTTGTACTTTTCAATATTGTTTAATTTTCCATTTCAGTGACAATACATTTTATAAAATCAACAAGGATATTTAAACAAATGCAACCAGTTTTTGAACAAGCTGAGCTCAACAGAGAGAAAGCAAATGGTAACTTTGTTCTTTCTGATCACTGAACCTCCAAACCTGCTCTGTGAGTCTTATTTAACAAGTTATTACACAAACTAAGAGGTAGGGGTTACCCTCCCACTTCCGAGGTCTACCACTTTTAAAACTGTCTCTTATTGTCAATACACAACACAGGCTGTGACCCAGTCCTTCAGCATTCCCTGCTCAAACTCACACCCCTACAGTTCCAGTCTCTGCCCTGCACAGACACCTGTGTCAGGGCTCTCCCCATGATTCTGCATCGAGTACCCTCAGGCACCCCTGGTAAGAGCCTCTCTCCACCCAATCACCACCAGACCTGCTGCATAAAGCTGGAAAAGTTCTCCATTCTCAGCACTGGTGCTGAAGTGGAGGCAGGTAGGGCACAGGAAAATGTGCTCCCTGCATTCCAAATGAGAGCTCTGAACTAATTCTCCAGTAGAAACAAATGGTGACAAGGCTCTGTATCACTGAAGTGTGGACACATTGTGTGTTAAAGGCTCTGACAGGCTGAACTGGAGATGTAACCTTCATCCATCACGCAATTTCTATGGAAAAAATGTGTCGAGTTCAAAACAACTGACCTACAAATGATCCTTAGGAACATAACTCGTCTGGAAACTGAGGGCTGCTTTTACAGCCATCTCCAGGCTGTCAGGTCCAATAGATTAGAGTGAAGACAGCAGCATTGATTTACAGTCTTGGCCCTGTTGCTGAACCACTTTCTAATTCACACTCTCTATTCTTAAAATGAGAGGCATAATGTCTGTTCCAAATACAAGGTTGTTGAGATAATAAGTATGGCTATTTCTGAACAAATATCTTATAAAATTGATAATACTTTGGAGTTTACTATTATTCTATATTATGCATGATGGACTTTACAATACAAGTAATTGGTTATAGGGAAGTAGTTTCTGGTATTAATAAGATTGCCCCAGAAATATCACATTAAGCTCTTTTTTTCACTCTTTCCTCATTTCTTTTCTTAGCAAAAATGTTCCTTTGTCTCTCTTAACCTATATATTATTTTTAGAATATTGGCATTACCCAAAGCCTATCTAAATTTAGGAGTGCTAATTGGGTGTATAAGGCATGTATATCTACACATTTTAGAAAGTCTTAGAATTTGTAAAAAAACATGAAAAATAGCCGGGCGCAGTGGCTCACGCCTGTAATCCTAGCTCTCTGGGAGGCCGAGGCGGGCGGATCGCTCAAGGTCAGGAGTTCGAAACCACCCTGAGCAAGAGCGAGACCTCGTCTCTACTACAAATAGAAAGAAATTAATTGGCCAACTAAAAGTATATATAAAAAAATTAGCCGGGCATAGTGGTACATGCCTGTAGTCCCAGCTACTTGGGAGGCTGAGGCAGAAGGATTGCTTGAGCCCAGAAGTTTGAGGTTGCTGTGAGCTAGGCTGACACCACGGCACTCACTCTAGCTTGGGCAACAGAGTGAGACTCTGTCTCAAAAAAAAAAAAAAAAAAAACATGAAAAATAATCTCTGCTACACTAAATACAATAACTGGGTAATGTCACTGTTAAAAAAAAAACCCAAAACTTGAAAATAAGGGCAAAGGGGTATAGCAAGCCCTTTCAATGTCTTACCAGTATATTATTTGAAAAGCCCACTCAAAGACTATTTATTTAATTACCCATGTTTAACTTTGCTATTTCCTATTTGATTAGAAACTAGACACTGTGAAATTATATGCTAAGTTGTAGAATTCTGACTAGTAGAAAAGATAACCTTAAAGGTTGCTGCTTTGTTGTCCTGTGGGCCACTAACCAATGTTATATCTAACCAAGCTATCTCATTCTAACATTCTTTTAATGTCTTTCCTGATGGACTATATATATCCTTGTTCCTCATATGCTCTTTGAACCAATTTTATCCTCAGATTAGTTCTTTCATTAAATAATGAGTTGGATAAAATCTTTGACAAGTATTCATTCATATTTGCATGAGAGTCATGTTTTTAACTTGTTGGAAATTATATTTTGATAAAAGTGAGAGAGAAAAAGTAAGCTTATCCCTAAGAGCCTTATGAGCTTCAGAAAAAATAAATGCTGAACATTTGCAAGTGTCCTTCAGTTTTGACCCAATAATTACTATCCTTCTGTTAGAAGAATACAACAGTATCCCACTCCTGAACACATCCCCTTTTAGTTACCACTGATTGATTACAAATACTATGTGAGTCATTTGGCATTTATTTTCTCTTCCAGCAGTGCCTGGCACACAGTGGGCATTCAATAAATAAATATTTATTTGGTAAATAAAAGAACCAATTATCCCTAAATCTTATAGTAATTTGTAGATAATGTTATTTTAATTTTATAAATGAGAAAACTGGAGCACAGAAAAGCTATCTGGCTTGCCTGTAGCCACAGCGGGTAAGTGGTAGAGAAGGATTCAAATCAAAATGGGTTGACTCCAAAGCCCACTCTGTGCCAGACTGAAACACAAACCCCAAATGTGCCCTAACATTTCCCATTTTCAATAAAAACCAATGCAGAGTCTCTGAATGCCAATCCAAACAAAAAAGATGTGTACTGCTTAAACATATGGCATTAAAATACTAAGTCTTAAAAGTAGGAGACCTCAAGCTCTTTGTCCTTTCTTATTTCTTACATCCTCCACCTTCATTCTTTACCCCGACCTAGTTTTGACCCAATAGACCAATGATCTTCAAACTGAGGGATGAGCACAAAAACTTTCCAAAGCGTAAATATGCTTAGATAACTTTTACATTGCCCATCTCCACCTTACAAATGAAAGGCACACCCTTCCCTATCCTAAATGCAATGCATTTTGGTGCATTGCTCCAGGGTGTAAAAAACTTTGGGGCATCAAAAAGAGGAACAAATCTAGAATTCCACTTTCCTGAGGAAAGTCTCTTGAAACTAAAGTCAAAAAAGCTTCAGAATGAAAGATTTGAGGGGACCTTGTTTTATTCAGGGGACAAACTCAAAATAAGAATCTATCTATCCATCCATGTCTTGTGTTTTCCATCTATCTACCACCTATCTACCTAACAATCAATCATCTATTTATCAATTAACCTATCTTAGAATACAGAGGTGTTAGACAGATGTATGTCTCTATGAATTTTAAAATGAAATCATACCTTTTCTAATGAAAAGTAACCCTGATTTGGCTGATTAGTTTTGCAATGAGGATTGATTATCTGAAGGACATGTTCTATAAATTGAATGAGCTAACTCTACAGCTCTAAGATTTGGATAAAAATATAGTTAATGGATGTATTTTATATAAAATAATCCATAAAACATAATTTTGCAACTATTTCATTTTATGTGTTAAAATTTTTTAGATTTCAATTTTAAAATGTGTGAGAGAGAAATGTGTGAGAGAGAGTTTTTCAAAGTTCTTTTGAGAGCATGGGAATAAAAAAGTTCGGACAAGTGCCTAGTCCATTGCTTCAGCTACTTCCTTATAAATGTCCCATTTACCTTGTCCCATTGCATTTCACTCATAAACAGCTAGAAAATACCCACCATGTTGTTATAGCCTTACCAGGTTCATTGCCCAGTGCTTAAGAGGAAGCCAATACACTGAGACAGTAGGGGCTACAACAGAGAAAGAGTTTAATACCGCAGGTGCCATGCGAGGAGATGGGAGGAAGTTCTCAAATCCATCTCCCCAAAAATTTGGGAGAAGGGATTTTTAAAGATAGTTTGATGGGCAGAGGGCTAGGCAATTGGGTCTGCTAATTGGTTGGGTTCAGGGTGGAACCATAGGGGTATAGAAATTATCTTCTTTGCTGAGTGAGTTCCTGGGTTGGGGAGTCACAAGACCAGTTGAGTCAGTTCTCTGGTCTGGGTGGGTCAGCCATTCTACCGGAATGTATGGCCTGAAAGACATCTCAAAAATTAGTCTTAGGTTTCACAAGGGTGATGTTATCTGTGGAAGCAATGAAGAGAGCTAAGAACCTTTATAACCATCGGCTATATGACTCCAGAGTAGTAAGAAATTATTATAGGAAAGCAAGCTAGGGAACAGTGGCTGGTGTATATATATATAAATATATATATATATTTTTAATTATGCCTATACCTTTGCAGAGTTTAGGCCCCTACTGCAGTTTCCACCTTGTGGCCCTTTATTAATTTTATAAACAGCATTTTCAATGTCTGCTATTTCCTTGCCTAAGCTCAATTCTTGAGCACTGCTGGAGGAAAAAGAAAAAATCACACCATCATATTGGTGCCACTACAATTCCATGGCATTCAGCTTGTACTGGAGTCCACAACGATGTTTGGCCATTCATCTGTGGTTTTTAGCTTTCTTCTATTTCCCACAGCTGCCATTTCAAACATTTTTCAAGCTCCTCAAACCTCCAATTCCCATCACCTCCCATCGTCACTTTCAGGAAGCCAATGTGCTTTCTTTTGCCTAAATCCAGCCCCACCCCACCATCCCAATACAGCTGTTCTAGGGACCTTATCCCCTCTTGCCTCCTCAGGAATCTTTTTTTCTTTCAATTATCCAACCCCACCTCTCTTACTTGATCTTCAAAGTCTTCTTCCCAACCACATTTGAGCATATTCTGGCCTCACTCAGTAACAAACAGCAAAAAAAAAAAAAAAAAAAACCCAGAAAACAAAACAAAATAAAACCATATACACCTTTCCCCAGATCCCTTATATATATGGCACCATCTCATTGCTCTGCTCTCATCACATTCCAGTTTCCCTAAAGTGCTGTATACACTCTGCCTGTTCCCCTTGCTATTAACAATGAAATTTCTGCCCTCACCACCCCAAGGAAGCTGCTCTCCAAGGTTCCTGACCACCCAATTATGGCTAAGTCCCTTCTTCAATTCACTACAGCATGGCCTCTGCTGAGCACCCTTTTCTCAAAACATTTTCTTCCCTTAGCTTCCTTGACGTTATAGACTCTCTCTGTCTCTCTTTTCTTTAATTTCCCCAAAGCACTTTATTATATTTGTAGGTAACATATATGTCACACCCACACTTCCTTGATATACTTTTTACCTATCCAATCACTTATTCTCAGTGTCCCTGGCCAATCTTGCCTCCTTTGTTCATTCCTTAAAACCAGTGTCTATAAAGATCATGCTATAAGACTCTACATGCTCACCCCGGGCAACGAGATCAATTTCGATCGTTTCTATTTCCACCCTTAGAATTATGACTCTCAAACGTGCATCTTTCATTCAGATCTTCCTGAGCTTTAGTCTTACATATTTAACTGTCTCCTAGAGAACTTGTTTGTTTATCCCAGAAGTACCTAAAACTTAACATGCCTAAAATTGAGCTTATATTTCTACATCATCCTGGTCCTCCTTCTTCAGTAAATGGCACTATACAATCCATTAAGACCAAAACTTAGAAGTCACCCTGAACTCCTTGGTCTCTCATGCCCTGCATGTACAACTAACCACCAAGATCTGGACACTTTTTCTCACAGAGACCTCCTCAGCCCACATCCCCCAATCCCCACAGCTACCTCTCTGCTACAGGGTACAGTTGCCTCTCACTGGGCTGCCATGGTCTCTAGCCTTGAATCCTCTCCTTTTTTTTTCAGACTACAACCAGTGAAAGTATTCTAAGACACAAGTTTTATTAGGTAACTCCATTTCTTAAGTTTTCAACGGCTTCCCATTGCTTGGTGCCCAACTATTCATTTACTGATTACTATTTTAATTAAGCATGAAAGTTAAATTCTAAACACCTTGGTATGGCTTTCAAGGCCCTTCTGAACTTGGCCTGTGCTCAGCTCTCCCCACTCCTTACTCTGCTTCTGAAGTACTTTCGGTTCCCAAGTCTCAACAAGCTCTCCTGCCTCCAACACTCTTTCTGCCTCCCTCTTCTAGTTCCCTCCTATTTAACACTAAGGTTTCAGCTGAAATGTTACTTCCTCCAGAAAGCTTTTCTTAAGCCCTCCAATTTCGGTTTGATACTTATCTTAAATAATTCTGTGATGCATTGTTCTTAGTCCATTATAGCACTTACTCTGTGTTGATTTTTGATTGTCTATATCCCCAAGAACAGAGGGACATATGTGTAAATCTATTCACTGTTGTGTTCTCAGTGCCAAGGGCACTGTCTGGTACAGAGTAAGTATTCAATAAAAATATACTTACTGAATAAATACATGAAACCACCAAAACTTTGCCCCCCAAAACAAATCACATTACTTTTGTGAATGCCTTTTGAAACTGTTTAGTTACCAAATATAAAGTTTTCACCAAATTCCTATGAAATTGTTGGCCAAAGAGAACCTGTAAGCTTGATGGAAAAAAAAAAAGCCATGCCCAATTTCTTTTTTTTTCCCCAAAATTCATATGTTGAAACATGCCCAATTTCTCTAATAATGATATTGAAATCTAATTCCTCATACATATCAAAATAACTGACCAGAGATCTAAAGGAGTCAAAATAAACTGAAATGTTCATTCTTTTATTCATTCATTCAACAATCAACGGTCACCTAACCCTACCCTCACGAAGCAGGGTTGCTCTTTTCTAGTCTAGTATTTGCTTCATCAAGTCTGTTGAACCCTGGACAAAAGCTAGTCCATCTCTCCAGCTTTCCAAATTTTATTATTTTGAACCATCTAGGAGGAGACGCTTTTATCCAAGTAGGAATATTTTTTAAATAGCATTTTTCCTTCTATGTCAGAAAACCCAAGTTGAAAATAATAATACATTTTTTAAAACTTCCATGCTGAAAGTGATCTTTTTCTCCATTTTCAGTTGTGCCAGAGGCATGAACTTTTATACCCCCAGCTCCAGTTAAGAAGATGATTTATTAAACAGACTTAAATGAAAGATGGCTCGGTTTGGATACACTTAGATTCACAGACCATGCCTTGGGCAGTTTTAGTACCAACTTTCTAACTAATTCAGAAAGGAAAAACTTCTCTCATTATTTCAAGATAGATGTCTAACCTACCAGCTCTTTCTGAATGCCATAAAAGTCTCAGAAGCCAAAAGTGGAGATTCTGTTGTTCACATTTCATATAGACTCTTGATCCTACAATGTTTGGCATATGAGCTAGTTGTAAATTACCAACTAATGGTATCTTTTGGGCACTTCCAGGGAAAGCCTCCAATGCCCATTGTATCAAACTCTTGCCCTTCTTTACCATGATCTCTGTACAACAGTATCACTCAGAAGTTATGTTAGAGAAATTATTTTCAATTTTTTCATTGGATTTACAAAGTCTACTCAAAACAAGTTAAAAATTCTTGAAAAATATAAATATTTTGATTTATGCAAGGCCCTAACCCTGTGCCATGCACAGAGAACAGAGAAATGACCTGACTAGTTGTCTCAATTTACTCTCTGAGTGTGCATATATACATTTCATGTCCTTAATTTGACCCTCATTCAAGAGGCCAGCTTGAACAGTCAGCAATGTTAATCTGCTAAATCTTAAAAGTATGTATTCATATTACTGAAAAAAGCAGGATGTCATTTTCTCATCATTGCTATGAATAGAATAGCTATTTCTCAACAATAGGGATTCCTTATAATGGGGAAATACTTTGTATTAAACTCAGAAACTAAAGTCTTCTACTTGGCTTCGCTGAGTGTATGAAAGGACCTCTTTATTCTGAGCAGGTATAGCTCAATGAATTGAAATTGTGCAGAAATAAATAAGTATCTTTCCTTCTGGTAGAAAGTAAATTTAAATTGCAAGAAAATTACTTTCTTTCCAAGAATTCCCAAGATTCTTGTTCCTGGTTATGGTCCAAAATTTCACATAGATTTTGTCTTGATTTATTTCAGAGGAGTCAGAAAAGGTACTTTTCTCCTTACATGAAGAAAGAACATCCCAAATATCAAAATATGGATATGATTAGATCTATGACATTTACCTTCTTTGTGCCTAAGAGAAGTCAGGTAAGCATAAATAAATGGCATCTAAGTAACAAGATCATTACCCATAGAAATGCCTTAAATGCTGGAAATTAGATCAAGACCATGGCAACTATATAGTTTTAATTACTGAAAACTATCTGTATGCTTTCAGACCAAAAGGTTCTCTCCCAAAAAGATGTTGCTAGGATTAAATGCCTAGCTTGTATATAACAGGGGAAAAAAAGGAGGAACATACTTTAAAACACATGAAGATTCTGGCAGAAGTATAATTATATAGGTTCACATCAAAACTAAATGAGAAGGGAACAAGTCTGAATCATTTGTACAATTCACAGTAAATCACGAAAGTGGTATAAAAATGTGTGGTGAATAAAAATATAACCATTAATAACTAAAATGTTTTCTTATAGTGGTTCTGGTTTTTATATTGCCCTTTATATCTCTAGTGGCACAAAAATAGCTATATATTATAAACAGGAAAAAAGGAAAGAAAACAGAAGCAATATAAATAATTTCAATAAAGGGAGAAAAGGTGGTCAGCAATCTTTACCTGTTTTTTCCTAAATTACTTAGATATGGAAGCAATTTAGTTATTTTAAATATGCTTTAAATACAAAAAGCAAAAGCATAGTTATATTAGATTTTATATAATCATTCAGAGTCAGCAGAGATTAGGCAGATGGAGAAGAATATGGAGGCCACAGGAGCAACCCAAGAGGGATAGGAGAGCCTGCTCCTGTTGAGGGGGGCAGAGGCTTCATTGCAGGAGAAATCAAAAACATCAAAGAGAAGTAGGTACTTATGTTAGGCAGAATAACAATCTCCCAAAGATGTCCATGTGGTAATCCCAGAACCTATGATGACATTGCTTATTACTTGGCAAAGAGTAATTAAAATTGTGGACTGAATTAAGGTTGCTTATCAGCTGACTTTAAAATAGGGAGATTATCCTGGATTATTTGTGCCCAATGTAATCACATGAGTTTTTAAATGTACAAGAGAGAGGTAGAAGAGGAATCACTTTGGAGTGATTTGACATGAGAAAGACTTGGTCCATAGTTGCTAGCTTTGAAGATGGAGAAAGGGGGCCATAAGCCAAAGGATGCAGATGGTTTGTAGAAGCTAGAGAAGACAAGGAAATTAATTCTTTCTTAGAGTCTCCAGAAAGGAACACGGCCCTGTCAACACCTTGATTTTAGCTCAGTGAGACCCATCTGGACTCCTGACCTCCAGACCTATAAGACAATAAATTTATGGAGTTGTTTCCTACTTAGTTTATAATAATTTGTTATAAAATCAATAGGAAACATAGAATACAGTACTTCACAGTAGAAACTAAGGATGAGAAGGGTCCCCAAGAGGCAATGAGAAAGAAATTCAAAATGCCATAGTAGAAAGTAAAGAAGATAAAGACAACAAGTTTAGGTATTTCCTAAACTTCTAGGTAGAAAAAGGACAAAAACAAAGGAATTTATAAATATCAAATGAACTTCCACCTCCAATAGAAATAACATTTAAAGGGAGTGCATACTATACACTAAGGCCAAATTCTACAGGGCAAAGAAGTAAAGTGGGAGATCTGATATACACAATGTCCTTCACATGTCAGCTTTCAACAAATATTTCTCAATACATTACTCTTGGACAACCAAGAAAGCAAAGAGTATGTAAGAGGTGAAATTAGAAGCAGGTAACATAAAGAAAAATCAGAAAGCAAAATAAAAGAAGACATAGGGTTAAAAAAATAGCCAGAGTTAAAAAATGACCAGAGTAACACCGAAAGTATGGGCAAGTCACATCAATTAATGTCTAAATTAGCATGTAATTCTACATTATTTAAAAGAATAGACATTATGGGCTCAAGCTCAATCCAGGATAATATAAGCAGTGCTAGCTCACTGCCATTTCTTAAAATTGAGTAATATTCCATTGTAAACATATACCAAATTTTAATAATCCACTCTTGAATTGACGGGCACTTGGGTTGTTTTCACGACCTAGCAATAGTGAATTGTGCTGCCATAAAAATTCGGGTGCAGATGTCTTTATTATAGAATGTCTTATTCTCTTTTGGGTAGATGCCTAATAATGCTACTGCTGGATCAAATGGTAATTCTATTTTTAGCTTTTTGAGGAATCTCCAAATTCTTTTCCACAAAGGTTGCACCAATTTGCAGTCCCACCAGCAGTGGAAGAGTGTCCCTGTCTCTCCACATCCTCGCCAGCATTTATTGTTTTGGGATTTTCTGATAGAGGCCAATCTCACTGGGGTTAGGTGGTATGTCATTGTGGTTTTGATTTGCATTTCCCTAATGATTAGAGATGTTGAACATTTTTTTATATGTTTGCTAGCCATTATTCTGTCTTCTTTGGAAAAGTTTCTGTTCATCTCCTTTGCCCATTTATAAATGGGGTTGTTTGATTTTTTCTTGTTAATTCTTTTGAATTCTAGGTAGATTCTTGTTATCAGACCTTTGTCGGAAGTGTAGAGAGCAAATATTTTCTCCCATTCTGTAGGTTGTCTATTTGCTGTAGTAAGAATTCTTTGGCTGTGCAGAAGCTTTTTAATTTGATCAGATCCCATTTGTTTATTTTTGTTGTTGCGTTAATTGCTTTGGGAGTCTTCTTCAAGAATTCTTTGCCTAAGCCAATGTCTGAAAGGGTATTCCCGACATCTTCTTCTAAGATTCTTAAGGTTTTCTGCCTTAGGTTTAGGTCTGTTAACCATCTTGAGTGTATTTTTGTGAGAGGTGAGAGGTAGGGATCCAGTTTACAATGGAATATTACTCAATTTTAAGAAACGACAGTGAGCTAGCACTGCTTATGTTATCTTGGATTGAGTTTGAGCCCATTATTCAAAGTGAGGTAACAAAGACCGGAAGAGTGGGCCCCACTTGTACTCGCCATCAAATTGGTACTGACTGATTAACACTACAGTGCTCAAATGGTGGTGGTGTTCACCAGGGACTTAGGGGTTGGGGGTAGACCCACATCTGAGGGATGTGGTGAGCACTGTGGAGGGGAAGGACATGCTTGAAATGTAGTTGGGGAAGGGAATTAGGGGCCTCAATAGGCGGAAGGAAATCTTCTAAAACTGATTTATGGGAATAGCTATACAACTTGGTAAATTCACTAATAATCATTTAATGGTACACTTAAAATGGAGTAATGGCATGGTATGTAAATTATACTTCAATAAAGTTGTCTAAAAAAAAAAAGAAGAGATATTATGAAAATGACCTTAACAAGAAATCACACAGATTTCAAATGCCAGATGATTAACTGTAGATTTTTCTTATACTTTGCCGAGTCACCTACTGTTACGTGACATAATAAATCTTTTGTGTGAATTATTATTGATGTAAAAATGTAAACAACCTTTGGGAATGTGGCTTATCTTCACGTGACTATGGACTTTGAACCACTCCTAATGCTATGGTCAATGAAAAGACCTTGCCTAAGATTTTATGGTCCCCAAAAGTCAGTCAATTAATGTTTGGAGAGTTCTAGGCATTATTTCTCTTCATTTCTCACATTAAATACATTAGCTAATGACTAAAGATAAACAAGAAATTCCAGAGGAAATATTAAAGGATATGATGGCAGGTTTAGGATGCTGTTAAAAAATAAAATTCAAAATGTAATATGTGGCATTGTTTTAGAACTGACCTCCTTTTTCTAGCTCAAGTCAGGACAGTAACTTTTAAGGACATGAAATAAATGAAGGTTTCTTCCTATCAATTCCATTTTACATGGAATTTATGTGAAGGCTTTGAAACTAATGCTAAAGCACACATTGATTTGGTTATACATGTATACGCATATATGTGCACATGTATAATAAATATATATATATACTTGCTGAAAGATTGAGCCATCAAGAAGATATTTTCTATCCAATTCTTCTTTGTCGTTTAACATTTTTTTCTCCTAAAATAACTTCTTTAGTTTTCTGCATTATTTCTGATAAACAGTGAGGTTTTAAGAGAATATCCAGTAAGGTCTGACTTGAAGGAGAACAACCAATAAAATCACAGCAAAAGATTACAGGTAAGAATTCTTCCTACCAGCATCTCAAAAACGAAAGGGCCCTTAAAAGTTTCTGGACCATGTTTCAATGTTAATCAGGAAATCCCACCACCATACTCTCCCTGGACAGGTTTTCATCCAGACTCCACCTGTGAGTCAGAGCTCCCTATTTCCCAAGCACCCATCATTATATTGTTTGTTCCAAATTTAACTTCAACCCATACTCTCATTCTGTTTCTAGATTCCAAACCCACATCTAATCCTATTTTTCACATTAATCCTCAAATACAAGACACCAACTATCATATCTCCCTCCTTTGTCATCTCCTCCTCTATAAAGCCAAGAAGTGTGGGGCAAGCATATGTTGCCTGTCTATTATCTTTACCCCTCCTACATATTCTGATTATTTATTACAATAATGTTGATGCATTCATCAAATATGTGATGAGTGCCTACCAGCTTCCAGGCAAGAAAGAGAGACCAGATCCCTGTTCTTTAGAGCCTAAATTCTAGTGCTCAGGTGATAAACAAATGAACAAGTAAATAAATAAGATTTAAAATAGTGAAAAGTGAATACTTATTGATCAGGGTGATGATTTTTAAGCTAAGACCTGAAGGATAAAAAGAAACTAGGCATGTAAAGAGCCAGGGAAGAAAATTGAAGGGTAACAAGTGCAAAAATCCTGAGGTGAAAAGAATCTGGCCTCTCATAGATGCCCCAAATCAATACATATAGAGCATTTGTAGGAGAGAAGTCAAAGTAGCAGGAATTGAAACTGGAGAGTCAGACAGGGTCCAGACCATGCTATGGAATTTGAATTTTATTCTAAATGCAATAGGAATCCATGTGAGAATTGTAAGCAGGAAAGATACATAATCCCTTTGTGGCCTCGTGGAGAAAGAATGAAGGCAGGACAAGACTGGAAACAGAAAGGTGACTTAGGAGGCTCTTAAAGTGCAAGGTGAGGGAGGCTTAACTGAACATGAACACAGCAGAAATAGAAATGTACAGAAACACGTGAAGCATATAACTGCAGAAAGTACAGACAGGAGTTTCTGATGGTGGGTGTGGCTGGTCAAGGAAGGTGGGGAGTAAAGAATGACTCCCCCGTTTCTCTTCAAAGCAGCTCCCTGGATGGCAGTACTATTTAGTGAGATGGGAGAGGCCAGATGAGAGCAGGAGACAGCCAGGAGAAGGTTCCAGGTAGGCACTTGGGTGTGCAGATCTGGAACTCAGAGGAAAAGACTGGCCTGAAGATGTAAAATATGGTAGTTATCAACATATGGATGATATTTAAGGTCATAGAAATAAATAATACAATCTAGAAAGTTTAGAGAGAGATGGGAGAGCTCAGCACCTAGTACTGAAGAACTCCAACACCTAACGTTGGGGTTAAGAAGTTAAGAAGCAGCCAGGAAAAGGGAGAACCAAGAGAGTGTTTCAAGAAGGTAGGAGGGGTCAGCTTTGTCAGTAGTTTTTGAAAAGTTGAACAAGATGAATGTAAAGTGACCATCAGTGACCACCAAGGACATAGCTGGTAATCTTGACAAAAGCAGCATGCATGGAATAATAGAACTAGAAGCAAACTAAGTAGTTTTAGGAGTGGATTAAAAATGACAGAGTGGAAGCAACATATATAGAAAACATGTTGAGAAGTTATGTTCGGAAAAGGAATAAAGAAAGAGGATGGCAGTTAGAGGGGATTTGGAGACAAGAGAGAGTTTTGCCTTTTTTTCCCCTTAACGTGGACACTTAAATACCATAAAAACTAAAATTCAGTGATTAAAGCAAGCCTGACAGACCCCTGCTCTAGGACAGTGGTTTTCAAACTATTTTCAATAGAAGCCTGGGTTTCTGTAACGGTGACTTGAGGCTGCTGCAAGAGGTAAGGCAGATTCCCTCCTTACAACAAAAGTAACTCAAATTTAATCCATTTTATATACGGGGATTTAGAATAAGATGTAACTTGAAAAATCACTGATCTAAGGAGGACATAAAGTAGCCAAAACATCTCAGCATATCAGCTTATTAGATGACAGAATACCTGATGAATCTGTATATAGTATGTATTCTTAATTATGTCACACAATGATCTTCAAGCGAAACATGATGATAGATTGTACCTGTAGCACAGTTTCAGGATACTAAACAAGTTTGTCATTACTTCACAGCCTCTTGGCAATGATAAATTAAGTAGCTTCTTTTACACTAATTCTTCAGGAACTTCAGTATACCCAGACCTTGATTTTCAATAACCTTAATTAATATATTCCACAGTCAATAGGTTTGATAAACTTGAGACATCTCAAACCTGTTTTAATAAAATTGGCTTACAAAATAGAAAGGAAAAAAAATTGCATATAGGTCTTGACAGCTGTGCAGACTACCTCAATATACTCAGTAAACACAGTTTTTTCATAGAGAGATTTCCTGAGTTGTAGATATGCAAAATAAGACTTGAGCAATGTTTTTAATTAAGAAAATGAAATACAAGAGTGCAGCTTATTTTTAACCATTTGTGAAAAAATGGGCAGGGCGATAGGGAAAAGGAATAGTACTATGAGAAATTTGTTACCAAATAATCAAAAACAAGATGTTTTTCTAAAGGATATTTATGATGTGTATGATCTTCAGTAAACTATTCATATGAATTCATTGTGTTGATTATTAAAACTTGCATTGATTTTAATATATTATGCCACTATAGCTCTATTTCTCTACAACAAGATTTCTCAACCTCAGCACTATTAACATATTGGGCTGAACAAATCTTTGTGGTGGGAGACCGTCCTCTGTCTTGTAGGGTGTTTAATAGCATCCCTGCTCTCTACCCTCTAGATGCTAGTAGTAGCTCTTCCCTCCCCCTAGTTTCAATAATCAAAAATGTCTTCAGACATTGCCAAATATCCCCTGAGGGGCAAAATCCCTGCCAGTTGAGATTTTTCTCTACAAGAGAAAAATGATTTCTTATTCTGAGAAAAATTATTTTCTTATTTCTTATGATTTCTTATTCTGGGGTAAAGCTGTATTTACATTAATTCTCGGGAAGGTACTTGGGCTCTAACTGAATAGAATGAGGACATGGTCAGACCCAACTGTTGTCGGTGTCACTGAAATAGAAGGAAGTAAACACATCTCAGATGTGACTAAACAGCATGACAATCGGCTCAAAAACACATATAGGAAAGTAAAAATCTATAACACAATGTTGATGCCTTATAACTGAAGCTTAATCATAAAAGACCCAGTTACTGGCCTTCATATGAGGAAAACGGTGAATACGAACGCTTTTTGGAGTGCTGCTATCTCTAAACCCTCCATTAAAATCAGCAGCGTGGCAAAGCTACATGGAAAACCTTGTCGAGACATTACAAGCAGGCAGATCATGTTTCGCTGTATTCATTTCACATGTTGTTGTGCATTATGTTTCCAGTTTTTAAATGAAATGCCAGCAAGAAAAACACTAAAAGGGAGATTTTTAAAGGTAGAGCTGAGCTGCCACCTAGAGATTATAGGAATAATAGCATCTTAGCCATCTGCATTTACCACATGGCCAATGTTGTCCTATTAACTAAAAACAGATGAAATTCGAAATCTCAAATGCAATGTGACATAAATTCTAACATTATATTTTTTAAGATTAGCAAATTATTCATAAAATCTTTAATTTTCTTAGTTGTGCTTTTAAAGATTTTGGAGAGAGAGAGCCAACAGAGGCAATCTTTTAAAGGTTCAAAATAATTCTGCAGTGGTCATTACCAGACAATAACAAAGTACTTGTACAGAAAATACTGTTCTATTAACACTACAATAAAGCCATGGTCAAAACTTTAAAGTCCTTTTTTAATTTCCAAGTAGAAAACTTGTTATTGAAAATGAATTGGAAGAATAATGAATGAAACCAAATGGCAGACTTTTCAATGTTTATCACCTTTCCTAACAATCATTTTTTCAAATGATGCCTATTAGGAGAACAATTATGGTAACCAAAACCCAACAGAATCATTAACTGGAGGGAGAGGAGTGCTATTTAGACGACCAAATGATAGCAAAATATAAAATACATAGAGGAAAAAGTCTGGTGGCAATAAGAAGGTTAAAAATAACCTGACTTTAACGGAGCTAAAGCATAAACCAGAGCTACAATTTTTAGGAAAATATGAGTCTCCTTTTCTAAATGTAATAGTATAATTGAACACTCAGGTTCTCCAGACCATAAACCATTGCCTGGTTAAGGTAGACATTTGGGAAGCTGCATGAACTCTTTTGGACCATAAGGGTCCCATTTAGTAAATTACTACTTCAATGCATTGAATGATACCCTTGTGGCCTGGTAGTGGATTCCAAAAGAGCTTAATTTACACACTGGGAGAATCTGGTGCTCGTTAGGAAATGAGAAGTATGCCTGCTCACATATCCGCATAGAACAGAAAGTACCACACTCATCTAAAAGGAGAGTATCGAACTGTGGCCTAAAGATTCAAGTGTCAAATTATCATGCATTAGTACACCCATATGACCTGGTCTATAATTGCTTAAGAAAATTATAAATTATATTTTCCCCCTTACAACTTGAGTTGCTTCTTTATATTACATAAGTTTCCTATGTCACTGTTTTTGCAGTTTTGCAAGAAGAATCCTAGGTTCATCCTTCCAAGAAGACTTTAAGGTGGCATGAGTATTAATACTTTTCACAGATACTTACGTGACCATCCACCATGCCTGCATCCACTTGTACAAGTCAATTAATAAAATCCAATTGTTTAAAGGTGACTTTATTCAAACCATTTTTTTTTTTTTTTTGTCCTATAACATGAAGTAATACTAGGTTTTACTGAGATTTTTACTTTTCAATTTGCTGCTTTATCACAGAAACCTAGAGAAAATCTCAAGGTTTCTTTTGTTCTGAGAATTCTGTTTAGGCATTTATGAGATTTGAATCATGTGTGTGAATGGAATTCTGCATCTTTTTACCTAAAACTGAGCATTTACACAAGTAGTAATTTTTATGAGTAAAGTCTTGCCTGTACCCGTATGAGACCAGTAATGTTTTACATATCTCTCTTAAAATGCAGGCTTCTAATGATAACTCATATGTACATATAAATCTCAAATGATAGCTATTCATGTCACACAATTGTATCTTCTGGCTGAAAGCTATGCATTTTCCTATTTTTAGATGATGTGAAACAGAACCATCTTTTATTTGGTAAATATGTCAGATTTCTCCAATATGCCTTTTGACTGAGAAAATATGACATTTCAATGGCCCAAGAAAAGGCTTTGGTCAATGAGAATAAATTTCCATGCATTTCATAAATCTGGGTCAATAATATATAAGAAATACTCAGTCCCAAAACATTTTGAGAATCATATCAGAAATGGCAACACCTCTTTATATCAATTAAAAAGTCAACATTATAACTATTGTGTTTAAAAGTGTGGTGCTAGGACTTGTAGAGGAATAAAGGCATTTAGAGTATTCCCAAACTAGTGGGAGAGACTGACACCAATAGAAGTGATATATATGAGTTAGAGAAAACAACTTTTATCTAGTGAGCATTTTATACTCAAGGCACTGCACAGTACATTTTACATGTGTTTTTATAATCACTTAAGATTCAGACAATCCCCTCCTCTGGATTAAATGGCATGCCCCTATTTGATAGGTGAGTTCCATAAACAGCAGCCACCCCACCTAATAGTAACAAAGGTGGAGCTGGGGAGGGAGGAGTAAAGGAGTCTTGGATGTGAAAGAAGTTTGTTTCTGCAGAGATCAACATTTTCAAAGGCCTGGAGCAGAGAGGGAGTATTTTGAGAAGAGGGATGTGCAAAAAGCCTAACATTGATGGAACAGAGAGCAAAGAGAAACAGACAGCATCTTTCTTTGCCAGAGAGCTAAATATATCTTGAAAGGCTTTAAGGTTACCTTACAACCTTAGGTTTTGGAGCCATTATCCTAAAGGCAAATGGAAGTCACTGAAGAGTTTTAAGCGTGAGAAGAAGATGATCATATGTGACGTCTAAAGGATCATTCCAGATCTGGAGACAGAATGAAGTGGAGAGTGGTAAGAAATAAAGGTGGGAAGGTGATTAAGGAGGTGATTGCTTTAAGCCAGTAAAAAGATAATGATGGCCTAAATCAGGATGGTGGCAATGGCAATGAAGAGAAATGAATGCATTTGAGAGATATTTAAAAGTTATCATGTATGAGATTTTTTGTTTTAGATTGGATGTAGAAAATTAGGAAGAGAGAAGGTGCAATGAGTAACTCCCAAGGCTTTAACTTGAGAAAGTAAATGTTCCTAACGATCCAGAGAAGAGTGCAAGGGGGGCAAATCCATAGGAAGAGGGAGAAGATGGGAAAGATGATGAGTTCAGTGATACCCATGCTGATGTTCAGTTCCTGACAAAAAGTATCCACATGGAGATGTCAAGAGAGATTTGAATGTATGGGTATGAAACTCAGGCAAGATATGCACTTGAGGGTAAATCAGCATATAAATGGTTATTGAAGCAGTGAAAGTAAATGAGATTCCCTGAAATCCTGCATAGTTTAAGAACATCAAAGAGCCTGGGAGACAGCCCAAAAGAATACTAAATTTCAGGTGTGAAGGGAAAGAGAGATGTATGATGTCAGCTGAAAGATAATATGGGTTTAAAGCATACATTTTTGGCTTTGCTGGTAGTATTTTATATAGATGGAAAAGCTTGGGCATCTTTAGCATGTGAAAAAATGCAAGAGACAATCAAGGACAAAGAATATAGTACAAAGAGGGGATAATGTACCAGGCAGTGTGATAGTTTTGTGTGTCAACTTGACTGGGTCACAAGTTCCCAGACATTTGGTCAAACATTATTGTGGGTGTTCTTGCGAGGGTGTTTTTGGATCAGAAAGGTTAACATTTAATTTGAGGAAAGCAGACAACCCTCTTTAAAGTGAGTGGGCCTCCTCCAATCAATATTTTGTTCTGAATAGAACAAAAAAGGCTGACACTCCCCTGAGTATAAGAGAGAATTTCACTTGCCTGACTACCTTCAAACTGGAACATCAGTTTTTTTCTGCCTTCGGACTCAAACTGAAACATCGGCTCTTCCTGGGTCTCCAGCAGGTGGGCGTCTGACTAGAACGACGCTATCGCTATCCTGGGTCTCCAGCTTGCTGACACACCCTGCAGATAGATATATACACACACACACACACATATATATATATACACACCCTATTGATTGTGTTTTTCTGGAAAACCCTAATACAGGCAGTGATTCTCAAAGCGCAGTCACTGAACTAGCAGCATCAGCATTAGCTGGGATCTTGTTAGCAATGCAGATTCTCTGGCCTCACCCAGATCAACCAATCAGAAGCTCTGAGGGTGGGGCTCAGCAATCCGTGTTTTAACAAACCACCTCTAAATAATTCTGATGCTTGAAGCAGGTTCTTCTGCAGGCAGGAGGGGTTAAGAGAATACAAGTGGAGGCCTGGCCTTAGACTGACTGGAGGAGGTACATTTTCCACTACAAAAGGAGCAAAGAAGGGAAGAAATTCTAGATAAAGATAAGTTTGCAATTTGGTGATGGAAGTTTGAGGCAGTTCTTGCCCTGGCTTCTATTTTCTCTGCAGACAAGAAAACAATATGATTTTCTAAGAGAAAGTAGGAAGGTGGTGGGTAGAAAGATTTAAGAAAAGTAGGGGGCAGGGAGCATTGTGAAATAATCATTGCAGAAAGTAGGACCCACTGAAGTCAGGGGGTAACCATACCACACCAGCCAGTTGTAAGATTTTCCCAGATGTGGTCAGTAGTCCCAGTATGCAGGTGAGGATGATAATTGGATTCATCCAGGACTGGGATTTTGCCAGGTCAATAGAAGGGCAATGGAAAAGAGGAATTGATGTCATAAGAATAGAATTACTGCCCGTGGAACCCAAACAGAATAGGGAGGGAGTGAAGAAAAGAGAGCCTAGAAGAAACAAAAACAAGGGAAGTCAAGGATTACAAGAAAGCCTGATAACTAACGCCAGTCTGCCACTGTTCAAGGACACCACTGCCAGCCCCAGCGCAAAGTGTTCTAATAGATTTACCAAGTGCAACGAGATAACAGGAAAGAGATTACTTCTGGTTGGAGGATATCTGGAAAGGCTTAGAGATGGAACACAAGCAAGTCTGAAACAATGTAAGTATGCAAACTTGGAATAGAATTAATAGCACAAAGAGAGTATGTATGGAGCAAGTTGAAAAACAGAAAACATTCTTTCCAAAACCAGAGAGATTTTTAGTTTAATGCAGATAGGGGAAGCCCAGGAAGGGGTGAAAAATACTAACAGAAAGGGGAATATTGAGAATAAGAGAAAAGATGAAAATACATGCTGCATTTATGTTTTGGAAAAGTTTGGATTTTACTTTGTGTTCTAGAGAGCTATTAAAGCCCTTTTACAAGCAGAATGACAAAATCATTGCAACCTTTATTTTTCCATCATAACATTTATAAAAATGGCAAAGGTTATTTGAACTATTAATATTTAACTGACTAGCAGACTAGATAAGTTCCTAGAAGTTGTTCTCTAAAATTAAATTTAGCACATGATATGAAAAGCATTAAAGTCTCTATAACCAAAGGACAAAAAGGGAACAGGAAGAAACATTCCGCAAAATAGAAATGTAAGTGGCTGATAAACAGAAAAAATGTTCAATAAAAAACTTAGAACACAAGACTTTTCAGCACTTAATTGTGATCATCTGTGGCAATGAAGTGATGAGATTAACCTCATTAGTGTTGGTTAATGTACATTGGCATAATCTTCACAGAAAGCAATTTGACAATAGATATATCAAGAACAATTTTGAAAATAGTTATTCTTTTTAGCCAGTATCTCTACTTCTAAAAATAACTAAGAAAATTATCAAAATGCACATATTTATGCACAAAAATTTTATTATGTTACATATAAAAATTTAATAAAATATCCAATAATAAGGGAGTGCTGAGGAAGTTAAGATAAATCTTGTTATGAAATATTTTTCAGCCCTTATAAATGGTGTTTACAGAGTCTGTAAAGATGTAAAAAATGTCAATAATATAAAGTGGGTAAAAACAATGCAAGATGTAGAAATATATAGAGTATAATCTCAATTATGCATAATATATGTGTATATATATTCAAAAACATTGGAAGAAAATGGGATAAAATTTTAATAGCTGTTATCTCTAGATTTAGGGTTTAAAGATATTCTCTTCTTTGTTTTCTATATTTTACAAATTGCTAATGACAAGAACACAATCTATTTATAATTAGAAAGTAAATCTTTACATTAAATTATATTCCTGACAGAAATGGATTAACCCTAAAATGAATAAAGTCTCATTTATTGTTGCTAACAAAGAATTTTATTTCTATTAAATATGAAATGTCCCATTTCTAATCAAAAGTTCAGTTTATTATATCTCAAACAAGCAAGTACAATTAAAGTATACACCTAAACTATCGACACAGTTTTGCCATCTTAATGATAGCTTATTTATGCCAGCAGTGAAGAAATCTGGAGAGTGAGTGCCTATGAAATCACAAAAGGTGTTTTTTACAGCTTGTTGAGAATTAAATATTTTTCCTTGCAAGAAGCAGTCCAAAGCCTGGAAGAAGTGGTAGTCAGTTGGTGCAAGGTCTGGTGAATACAGTGGATGACAGAGTTCCCAAGTCCAGCCTCCATAGTTTGAGCAGCCTTTTTTGTGCTACATGTGATGGAGCATTGTCTTGAAAGAGGATTCGCCTGTCTCTATTGACCAATCTCAGCTGCTTAATCACAAGCATCCTCATCATTTCATCCAATTGGTTGCAATGGACATCTACTGTAATTGATTGACCAGGTTCATGAAGCTGTAGTGGATAATACCAGCACTGACCACCAAACAGACACCATTAGCTTTTTTTGATATTAGGTTTTGGACTGTGTTTCGGCACTTCATCTTTATTCAACCATTGTGCCAAATGCTTATGATTGTCAAAAAGAATCCATTTTTCATCACATATAACAATATGGTGTATAGGACAGGCACGGTGGCTCACACCTGTAATCCTAGCACTCTGGGAGGCCGAGGTGGGAGGTTGCTTGAGTTCAGGAGTTCAAGACCAGCCTGAGCAAGAGTGAGACCTCCGTCTCAAAAAAAAAAAAAAAAAAAAACCCATGTGTACAAATGGTTAGCCTCTATGTCATGACAGCAAAGAAAGGAAAGCTTCAAAATGATTTCTCTTCTACTGCTTGTTTAATTCATGCAGAACCCATCTATCCAGTTTCTTTATCTTGCCCATTTGTTTCAAATAGTCCAATATTGTTGGAATAGTAACATCAAACCTTGCTGCTAATTCATGCGTAGGTTGAGATGGATTCGCTTCCACTACAGCTTTCAGCTCATCGTTATCCACCTTGGTCTCAGGTTACTGAAATGCCTCATTTTCAAGATTGAAATCAACACAACTTCTCAAGCCATCGATGTACTGTGCATTCATTAGCCACATCCTTCACGTACACTGTCGATATTTTGAGTTGTCTGCACTGCATTGGTTCCACAATGGAACTCATATTCCAAAATAAGACAGATTTTTTACTTATCCATGCTTTCGCAAAAACTTACTCTAAAAAAATGTGAAAGATAATCACAAGCTGAAACATGCCTTTGAAAGACGGAGGATGTACCTTCGCAATAAAAATAAAACAAGAAGTTTAAAAGTGAAATGTCAGAGGTAACAACAAACAATACTTAAGAAAATCAGACATTTCATACTTAATAACCTAAGTACAAAATCCATTTAAGTCCATCATTCTCTGAAAAATGATATAACCCATCTCTGATTGTTTTACAGTTTTAGTTGTGGGGGGTGAGGATAGGCAGGCATTTCCCCCTCTCCCTTAGCACCTCAAGAGTGCAACCTGTATATAGTTGAACATCAACAAATGATTATGGATGATGATTCCATTTCCCCCTGAATTCCTCATGCCTGGTAAGACCATTTCTTCATGGCATATACTCTTAGAGCAGTGTTTCCTTCTCTCCTTATTTTCTCAACTCTGGGATCACTCTTTGTTATCACCAAAAAGATGCTCACACTATAACTGCCCAGAGAGACACATATCTGAGTCTCAAACTTCAGCAGGTCTTTGCCACCAGGCATGAGGCATGTCTAGACTAAAAGGATGCCAGTGTACCACAGGGCCATTGTCACCACTAGAAAAATAAGAGAGTCCTCATTCTACAGACAGAAAGGGTCTTAAAATTGTCTAAACTTGCATTTTCAGGTAAGGTGAATTTAACGTCTTCCTTGTTTTATAATTCCCTTTTTGATCAAACCCCCCTTTGGGATGTTAGTTTTCAACACACAAAACTTGAGAGTTTAAAATATTGTAAAAACTCCAGCTTCCTTGTCCCATGGTTGAATGCCTTAAATTAGGCTTGGTGGGAGGGAAAGAACAACGTTTGAAATTGCCCTGATGGACAATATCTACTGATTTCTCTTACTTCAACTTGTAAGCAAGGTTTTCAATTATCTTTTTAGAAATAAGTTGGCAGAAATACGAATTTATTTAGCAAAGAAATAGTGATTAAATACTATCATTTACTGACTTGCCTGTACCCACTAATTTTATTCCAGAAAAGCAATCAACTTTATGATCATATTCTGTCTCTACCATCCTACAGAAATTTATAGATGCTCTCAATTCATACTATTACAGTATTATCTTTAGCAGAATAGGGTGGTAGTACTATGGTTTGATTTTTAATAAATCACAAAGATCTCATGATATGTTTCAGGATACTTCCATCTTCTTTCCCAGCATTTGCTTTGAAAACACTATTTAAATATTTCTGTTTAAATGTTTTACCTTCATCCTTCCATTTATTTAAGTTCACCCAGCAAATCCTGCCAGCAATTATCCTACAGCTATGGTTTTTCACTTGCTTAAACAGAAACCATATAAGCAAATAATAGCTGTTTTCATTCTACGTGACTAATCATATAGCAGTCACTGACTTCATTTGCAATTTCCAGCTACAGACACTAGATGAAACCATCCATTAATATGATTTTCATATGGCACCCTACTGTCTTTCATTTACAACATGAGGTGTGACTGTTAAAATTAGGCTGGTTTGTATGTGTGGTTTCTGGAATCAGTGGCTTTATGATATGAACATATCATATAGCTGATTCTATCTCTAAAATATTGTATAAAAGCAACAAGAATTCCCTCCTGAAAAGATTTTACTGGGAAGCTTTAGGCCAAATAAAATCAGAATTAAAACAATCATATACTCCCAAATCAAGTATCACTGGAGAGATGAGACTTAGAGGTAAAAACCATGCATTTTTCAATAAGAAATCTTTGTAACTCACAGGAAATACATAAAAAGGAAACAAGTAAGAAGAAATCACACTGGAATGGAGTAAAGAAAGAAAAACACAGATCAGTAAAATAGTTTTACATCAGCCATTACTTTTCTAATACTCTAAAAATACCTAAGTTTTTGATACATTTTATTTGACAAATATTAAGAGGTGCCTGACCTTAGAGTTCTTCAAAACACCAGATTGTGGGATATTTCTGTACTTTATCATGAAGCTAACTCTAATATGTTCTTTTATTCCTATTTTTCTCTCTATGTCTCAAATATGTATGTATTTTCTTAGCACATGGGAGAGTATCATTTTCTCAATATACTAATTCTATGGAAAGATCAGTCTTTGTGGTAGGTATCCAAAAATACATGGGGACAGAACAAAAGTACTTGGCCAGCACGCCAAGTTGGCATCAAGTTCTGCATTGTTGTTCCATATCAGAAGACTCAGACGAGGTGAAAAATCCGACAATGCCAGAGCTAGCTTTCAAAGACACAAACAGGGCAAGAGGGCTAAGTAATGACAACAGTCAAATATATAAACATATTAACACTCCGCATTCAAATCAGCCATGAGGGAATATGTAGATAATAAATGCCCAGGGAGAGACCAGGAGAAGTATTCCAGCAGCTAGTGTGTCAAGTATTTATTCAGAAATACCTGAGCACCTACTATGTGGCAGGCAGTTTTCTGTAGGATATACAGCATTGAGTGGAATGGATGAAAATCCCTGACTTTATAGCGTTTACATTCAGTGTTAGAGACAAATAAGATAAACACAGAGTGATTGAAGCTTAGGAGAAAATAAGGAATAAGGAATGTGGTAGACTACACAGTCCCCCAACATGTCCACCATTGTTATACCTCTCCCTGTATACACATCCCACTCCTCCCCTTAACAGATGGGGTCTGTTTTCTCTCTCCTTGAATCCAGGCTGGCCTCCTTTCTTGCTTTGACTAATAGAATAGGTGGAAGCATCAGCTCCAAGCCTGGCCCTTAAGAGACCCGGCAGTTTCTGTCTTGACTCTTTGAGAACCTAGCAGCCAAGCTGTAGGGAAGTTGAGACTATCCTTCAGGAGACAGAGTCCACATGGAAAGGCCCTGGATCATGAGACCCAGGTGAGGAGGATGACAAGAGGGAGAAGAACCAAGGTGCATTGCTGGGCTTGCACCTGCTTGCAGACACATGAAAGACTCCTGCTGACACCACACCATGTGGAGAGAATAAAAACTCAGCAAACCCAGAAAATAGTGAGCAATAATAAATCGTTGTTTAAAGCCATTAAATTTTAGGGTGGTTTTTAATACTGTAAGAAATAACTGAAACATCAGGAGAAAAATAAAGAAAAAATTGGTAATTGTAAAAGTGAAGAACTTACAATAAAACAATGAGATTTTCTGTGTCTTTTCTCAGAGTACAGCAAGAAGAAAATATTTAAATTGCATAGGGAGAGAAATAGTTAAGATAAGCAGAATAATTCCTATTGACCACTGGAAAGAAATATGCTGCATTTCTAAACTAGAAGTTGAGAGGCAAAGAATGATCTTGCTGACTCAGTTACAGGCCTTACGCTGAAGAACCGTATCTAAGGAGCAGCACCTGAGGAATGGCACTCACTTGCCTCAGCCACACCGGCTCTGATCTAAGTGATGAAATCCTGGACCTCAAGCCGAAACCAGAGGACTTAATGGTGAGGACTGAACTCCGATCTTTTTCTTTTGCTCAAAATTCCTTCCTAAGGAGGCCAGATGAGTCATGCTTACAAATGGTAAATTCTCACAAAGCAGGTTTTGTTAACCAAATTAAGTGCGGTTTACTTCCCAAACCTGATTCTGGTATAGCATTAACATCACCTAAAAGATAGAAAGCAGCCGTCTTAACTTAAGCATTCTAGCATATGCATATCTTAACCTGAAACATTCTCCTGTCCGGACCTCCCAGAGTGCTCTCACCTTTACCTTAAATTGAGCATTTCCTTTCTGGTCTTTTAGATAAAGCCTAACTCTCTCAGCCAATTGTCAGCCAAAGAATCTTTAAACCCACCTATAACCTGTAAGCCCTCCTCCTCGAGATGTCCCACCTTTTTGTGCCAAACCAATGTATGCCTCTCACGTATTGATTGATGACTTTACCTGTAACCCCTGTCTCCCTGAAATGTATAAAACCAAACTGTAACTTAACCACCTTGAGTCCACTTGCTCAAGGTCTCTTGGGAGTGGCTCTGGGTCATGGTCCTCAAATTTGGCTCAGAATAAACTTCCTTTAAATATTTCAGAGTTTGGATGTTTTTCATCCACAATTGTATGAGGCTCTGAGGGTCTCGGAGGGGGTGGTGAGTGTATTTTGCAAGTGGGAGGGATGTCAATCACTTGGCAGACTGCTGTCAACTATTCCATCGGTAGCCTCCAATTAAGGACACTCCACATGTTCATACCCTTGTATAATCTCCTCCCACATTGACACTGTCCTTGGCCATGTGACTGGCTCTGGCCAATGGGACATTAGCAAGTGCGATGCAAGCAGAGGCTTGATAAGCCTCTGTCTCCTTGGAAAACCCTCACTTGGAAGCCAGCCTCCATGATTTAAGCAAGGCCTGGCTGGTCCACTGAGAGAGAGCCTCGTGGAGAGGCCCTGCAGGATGAGTTACCATGTAGAGGAAAACCAAGATGTGCCAGCAGAGCTCCCAGCTGAATGTAGTCACTCCCAGGTGAGGAAGAAATACCTGCTCTATCTGCAAAACTGACATAAATAACAAATCATTGCTGTTTAAGCCACTAAATTTTAGGGCAGTTTGTCATGCAACAATAAATAGACATCTGAAACAGAGGATAAGGAGTAGGAAGACATCAGTGGAAGAACGACTTCAGGAGGTTGAAAAGGAAGACATATAGATATCTGTAGAGGAACATTCCAGGCAGAGAGAACAACAAGGGCAAAGGCCCTCAGGTGGGATTAGACCTAGCTTATGTGAGGAACAGCAAAGAGGCCAATGTGGCTAGAACAGAGGGAGGAAGGGGAGAACATGAAGAGAGGAACTCAGGGGTAACAGGGACCAGATCATCCTATGCTTTGTAGGTCATCATAAAGACTTTAACTTTTATCAAGAGGTTGATGGGAAGCTATTGGAGATTTGTATGCATTCATCTTTTCATTTGACAAATATCTAGGCAGCCTAAGTGTATGCCAGTATCATGGTTCTGTTATCCAAAACTCGGCACTTGTCCACTAGGCTGAAGAAGAACAAGGACAAGCAGTTTGAGGAGAAAGAGAGTTTACTTTGCCAGCAAAGGAGGAAAAATGGTAGACCTTCTTGTCTCAAAATCCAAATTTTTCCTGAACATTTGCAGAAATACAGAGCTTTTAAAGGATGGGTTCTTAGCTTCAGGCAATTACTGTTCAACTACAGTTGATAATTCTGATCATTCCATCTCCGCTGAAGACAATCTCAAGACCTCCACCCAGGATCTCCCTTTACCAGGTTGGGCTGGGCCATCTTCTACTGCACAAATAAGCAAAAGTCTTACCTTGCCCCCAGCAACCACTGGCGTAAGGTAGGAATGCAGGCTTCAGTTCTCAAAAAGGAGTGTAGGATGTTTTAAAGAGGCAGGAAACATTTTTGCCATTTTTTCCAGGCCATTCCCTCTGTTACAGTGCTGGGCATTCAACAATAAACAGAACTTCATGTGTGTTGGAAAGAAGGGAGTGGAGGTAGGGAGAAGGGGAGCGAGGTCACAAAAGAACTAGACCACAGAGGGAGGGCAGGAAGACTGCTTTCAGCTGGGCTCAGGCCAACCTGAAGGACAGTTAAAGGGACCGGCCTTGCAAAAATAACAGGAAAATATCTAATCCCACAATTTCCAGTAACAGTTAAAGATCAATACTGTGAGTTCTTCCACTGACAGACATCCTGAGGGAGTTCTATTTTTCACAACTTCTGAAAAGAGCTGAATGCACAGAAAGGAGATGTAAATCTTTCTTTAAAATTGTTTTTTGAGAATCTGCTTTTACAGAGTTCCTGAGCAAACAGCAGGAGAAAGAGCTACAGCCTCAATATCTCAAGGGCAGAGTCACATCTCCTAAAATAATTCCAACTCCAAGCAAAGGTGGGAAAACCAACTCTTGGACTTTGACATCCTGCCACCACTTTTGTTATCAACTGACAGCCATCACTATTTTTTTTTCTCTTCGCCCCCTTTAAAAATCAGCAAGCCACTTGTCCTCAGGGCTGGCACCCCCTTCTCTTTCTTTGGGATGAAACACCATCTCCCTGCCCTCTTTTCTGCCCACCCCCTTTTTCCCTCTCTCATTCCCTCACATTCTCTGTCTCCTCTAAGGAGATAAAATAAACTTTTTTTCTTTTATATATCCTAATCTCTGCATAAGAAACTTTTCTCCACCCACGCCATGAGCACCCACTAGGTTTTCCACCCTAACAGACAGAGAACCCTGCAGCTGAGACCCCTCTGTTTTCCTCAAAGTCTCTCTTTAGGGGCATTTGCTACAACTTTACATTAGGGTACATTATACATGCATAAGAAAGCTTGCTTCTCTTTTAATGCAATTTGATTTCCTAAAAGCTTTTTCCAAATAAATCACGACATTTCATCAGTCATGTGCACGTACTCTCTAAGGATCTTGCCAGCCTCCAGCATTGTGTGCTCTAAGTGTGTGTCAATACATTTACAGAAGAAGCTCTGTGAAATTTAAAAAGAATCTCTTCAAAAAGACACTGTGTGCTTCCCAAAAGATACTTGACAAATATAGTACTTTACAGATTGCAGTGAGGTTTCAGAGCAATTGACTCACCACCCGCCTCATATTCTTACAACCAAACTAAATGACAAAGTAACAAGCAAAGAAGGCATAGAGCTAACATCATTATAGCTTTAAATAAACGTTCATGAAACAATTTTCCTTAAGTGTGGTGCCACACACATCAAAGCGTATTTGGCAGCATGAATGATGACAGCGTAACAGGAGGACTCTGTCAGGCCTCCGTAAGAGTAGTTCCTGAAGGAAAGTGTGAAGAACTGGCAGCAGGTGGGATAAATTGTATTCCTACACTGGTCAACCCATAGCCTATACTGAATGGGGATGGTCTGCTAGTTCAGGTATGACTCTAGTTAAAATAACTGTCTCGTAAAACTTCTTGTCAAATACACTGTCTGTGGGATGGAAACAGAATTTCTCCCTTCAATGGAATAAAATCCCTCCATTTATGCTAGTCTTCCATGGGTTTATAAAGACAGAACATCCCAAAATACTTTGCTACTTTAGACCTTGGTTCAGCTAAATCATTTCTCCCAGCAATGCAGCAAAATAGTCATCTTCACCTGATGTTATTTAAGTTCTAATTAATAATAGGATTTCAATTTCCAGCTATCTGCTATTTAATGACTTGATTGAGCACTTGTTTCCTGCCAGCAACTCCCATTTTTGTGATAAGAGAGCCATGTAAAACAGACAAGTCTAAAAATAGCATTGTGTCTACTAACGCTTTGCCCTGTATCTTTTAAATCACTCTTGTATAAGGTATTTTACCTTCCATTTTAAATCCTTCATTCTCGAAGACCTATAGCTTAACTTCTCTTGAAATGCGATTCTGGTTTTAAGACACAACAAAGTGTCCGGCGTTCTCTGCCACTATTACAGCCTCTGCACCCTCTCTCTGGCCCCACACTTTAGCTTCTCCTCCCCAGTGTGAAACAATAATTTCCAAAGGTTCCAGTAAGTCACTCCCCAAGGAGCTCGGCCAATGTTTCTCTAAGTGTGTCTTTTGGTTCGCCATAATTGCAATCATTTGGTGTCAAAATTCAGGTCCTGAGGCCCCACCCTAAACTTATTAACTTGGAACTTCTGGATGAGTGGCCAGGAATTTTTGACAAACATCGCAATTGATTTGGATGTACCAGAGGTACATTGCTCCAGGCAATGTTCTTTAAGCCTTGTGAGAATAAGATAAATACCATACTGCAAACTCTCAGCCCAGACAAATGCATAGGAGAGCTACATTTTGTGCATCGTCTCAGGGAGTTCACAGCAGCTCTGAAGCCTATCAATGGACCCTTGCCCCAGGAGGTCTGGACCCAGAATCAGAGTTCCATTTTTTAATAACCTTTTCTTTGAGGCTTCCAGGGAAATCAGTGTGGGAAAACTGAGCACCCACTGTGCTGTGTTCTGTTCTGTTGAGAAGAGTCATTGACAATTTTATCTTTTATCTCATCCTCAAAATGAAGTATGTTTTTCTTCTTATTCAATTCACGCAAGTATTGTGAAGCTGAAATTGCTTTAGGAGCTTTCGAAGAAAGGCATCATATAAATGCAAATAACAGGAGATTTGATAAAAAAAAAAAGAATAGTCATATGCAAGTGCACAATGGCTGCTCTATCCAAATGAGCAGCTTGAGGTTTCACTGCTATTGTCATTCCAGATATATCAGAGAATGAAGACTACAAGGTGAGTCTTTTGGAATTCCTTCTGCTTGAATTGCTGGCATACTTTTCTCATGGTATCACGTAATATGCCACATAGAAAACTGAAAGAAGACATTAGGATTCATAAGTCCAATAGGCTTGCTGCTACCACCCAAAAAGGATACAGAGGTGATACCATTTTGGGGAAAATGCTCTACAAATTCCTATTCAACCCCAGCAAGGAAACTCAGGGAGCTCTGAAAAGAATATTCAGATCGTCATTCTCTCCCTGTGGCAAAATTCATTTTTTTAACACTTAGTACAAACATCCATCCACACATAAAGTCTGGCATTTACCATTTTAATTGCTCAGGTTGGCATGTCTACCATGCTCCATGCTCCACCAAGTTGGTTTTTGTAACCAGGGCAACAATGCTGGTGGTCAGTCAGTCTAAGGAGACATTGGGGAGCTAATTCAGTACAAAAATAATAAATAGCAGGATTTTATTTTTCTAGACACTCAGCATCCACTCACAAAATTTCTTCTGAAATTTTCTCTGAAACTACTTACAGTTTACCTTACAGCTGACCATAGCCTTCCTTCCTTGGTTGCTGATAATTGGAGGAGCATTGGATAAAATGCTTGCAAAGCCAAGGAGTAAGTGGCCAATAGCATTTGCATGACATCTTTCTAATTCTGTATAAGATATAAACAAAAACTAGGGAGAGTAATGAAAGACAGGAAAGTAACTTCACCTTCAGAATAGCAACCTCTGCATAGCTTTTTTGCCTGAGCACCAGCTGTTCGATGTTCAACAACTGTACAAGACAGAAAAGGAGAAACGATAGTCTATCATGCCTGAGGCAGGTAAGACCTTATCTTTGCTTAATATGCATATTATTCTTTTTGTAATTAGTACCTCTTTAGGTCACAGTATTAATTTTCCTCTTGTTTGAAGAGACAGGCAGTTGGAATTGCTTATTTTACTTTTCAGCATACCCATAAAGAGAAACAATCAATCCTCATGGATTTAAATAGAGAAGTTAATCAAGTACAAAAGCCAAGACCTAATCCAGAAACTATCACATAGAAGATAAGAGATAGGGGAGAAAGCCCATGCTTTTGCATACAAACTTTGGGTGCCATAAACTTAAACCAATATATTATCTCACTTTCTTTCCCTGGCTTCCCTGCAGGAGATAGCACAAAATCAGAGAATAGCCTAAAACACTAAAGCAGTGGTCCCCAACCTTTTTGGCACCAGGGACCAGTTTCATGGAAGATAATTTTTCCATGGAAGAGGGGGGCCTGGGGGATGGAGGAGGCAGAGCTCGGGCAGCTCTGTTTTCCTAACTGGCCACAGACTGGTTACCTGGCCACAGCCCAGGAGTTAGGGATCGCTGGCCTAAAAGACAACATTAGGCCCCAGTTCTAAATGCTTCTCTGCATAGTTAGTGGGCCTTAAGGAAAGAGAATTTAATACTTAAAAATGAAGATCATTTTGTATCTTTAGCCTCTTTCTGCCACATTAAACAAAACTTCCAAATATTCTAGCACATTTCAAAACCAAAATTGTACAACCACAGCAGGACACGCTGTCAAAAGAAGAAAGCTGAAGATTCCTACTTGAACAACTTTTCTTTTACTTCAGATCACAAACTTTGAACCTACAGAGCTTTCATGATATATCATTCAGTGGAACGATTCAAGAGCTAAAGAGTTCTAATTTTTAGTCATATGAAATAGAGCTAATATAGATAAGACTAAAAATGTTATCAAAGATCTCCATTTTTTTTTTTTTTGGTTACATCAATAGAATTCTTCCATCATAATACCAATGAAAACAACACACCTGCATAAGACTGTTGGAGTCAATGTTACAACTTTCTTTGAAATTGCTTATCGTTGTGTCTTTTTGCACCTAATATATTCCTGCCACAGATTGGGTATGCTATTTTATGATGAGGACAGAAAAGTCCCACTCATGATAGAACTATTGTATCACTTTCTTTCATGTTCAAAAATGTCTCCAATGTTATTGTCCATGCATGCAAATGAGGCTAAAAAATGAGCAGCAGTTCCTTCTCCACTTGATACATGTAAAGTCCATTTTTCATCAACAGCTCTTTGAAGAACCTGCCACTGATTGCAGCTCTGCTTTTCTCATCACAGTCTGATGGATGTTTTTGTTCAAAATAAGCCACCGTTTGCTGATTGCTGCAGGCTGCTTGGTCTGCCAATTGTGAAAATACAGCATTTCCCAGCTAGGAGACACATTGCTTATTGTAATCAGAGTCAGATGCAAACATTCATTCCAATGACACCCTAGTTCTGATCTCTATTTGCTCTACTGCAGAGTTCCTTTTGGTTATGAGGTATCCTCAGACCAAAATTGCCACAGGTTAGAGATCAAATCACTCACCCTAATGAAGTTAATTCTTCCTCTCAGAAAATAAGCCTCTCATTTTTCCTAAAAGATGTGCAAAAGAAGGGTGAGTTTCCTTTTAAAATATAACTGCATAATAGCTGCCATTTTTGATGAGGATGCGGGAAACCAGAGATTAAAAATTTGCAGCCCTGACAGCAACTCTGAATGTTATGGGTTTAATATCTGCAATCAAATGGATGTTAGTTGAAAATATATTTGTGTATGTCCCACAACATTGGGAATGAAGTGATTTAAACACAAAGGTCCGCAGCTAATAGTACTCCATAGGTACTACTGTTAGAAGGGGATCAATTAAATTTAGCAGTATTTATTTGAGCAAAGAAGAATTCATGAATTGCGTAGCACTGCAACCAGGAGAGGTTCAGAGAGCTACCCCCAGCAATGTGGACAGGCAGTATTTATAGACAGAGAAAGGAAGTGACATATAGGAACAGTTTGGTTGGTTACAGCTTGGCATTTGCTTTATTTGGGCATGATGTGATGAGGCAATTTGCCTTATGTGGTTATGGCCTGATCAGTTGGCAGCCTTGATATCCACTAAGGCTTTATATGCCAAAAGGACTAAGTAAACTTTTTTTTTAGGCAAAGACAGTAAACCATTTCAGGTTTCTAGCAGTTTCCACAGTCTGCCTCACAGAATATGCTTCCAAGATTACCCATCTTTGTTTTATTCTTCAAGCTTTTCCTCTTGGAGGACACATTGAGAGAGTGTGAATAACTTGGGGTAACCTATCACCCCTATGGGCCAAATATTACCACGTATAAGTCCCCTGATAGTTCTGTTTTACAGAGAAGCCAGAGGGTTGGTGACCAATTACCTGCTGTTGCAGGCCGGGTTCTCTGGAAGCAGATGTTGAGATGGAGTTTTGAATGCAAGATGTTTGTGAAGGATAAACACCTGTGAACAGAAGGGGAGGAAGCAAGGTTTGGCAGAAGGAAAAGTTAAATTGCAATGCATGCCCCACAAAGTTGACAGATTTGGAGCAAGTGTTATCTAACAGAATATCCCACTTCATGCTGACATGGCCTGATCTTTATAGCCCCTCATCTCATGCAATCATCAGTTGTGAGTTGTCTGGAATGGCATAACCTCAGCGGAGGTCGACCCTAAAGGAGCTGACAGCTTCAGGCTGCCTGCTACCTGCACTCCCCACAGCTGGGCAGCAAGACCTTCCTTGAAGGGGGTCCAAGCAGCACATGTCTGGCCCACCTGCCAGAGAAAGTAATGTAAAACCATAAAAGGATTTCAACATTTTCCTGGCTCTGCTGTTTGTGCATTGATGTCTTATCACAAATGGAGCTGACACAAAAATCACTGTATTTCACTCCTCAACTCACATATCACAGAATGGCTGCTTAATTGATAGCAGACTTGAAATGTTATATAAACAACTCAATTAAGACCAGGAAGATTGGAAAGTCAGACTTACTCTATCAGCCTTCTTGGTGTAAAGATCAATGCATATAAATAAGGATTTTGCAATTTAAAAAAAGATTTGAATGCACTTCATAATCAATAGCAAGAACCCTAAAGATAAGGACTATGGAGGAAAATGATGCTTTAGCAGATTTCCAATATTTTCTAAATCTTGCTTTACTAGGAAGCAAACTGTTTTAGTACTTATTTTCCAATTTTCAGTTCTACTGAGATGCAATAGATGCTTTCATTTTCTACTTAAAATGTTCAGTGGTAAGCTGAATTTCCCAAATTCTCAGGGTAATCTTGCAATCACCATGTGTGTCCTTCCACAGGGATTGCATCTAAGAAATGCTAGGCACCCTTCTATATTTCACAAAATTACCCAACTCCCAAGGAAGCAAAACACACCAAAAGGGTTTTACTTAAAAAAATGGTTTTGCTGCATAGAAATCAGAATCTTTCCTTGCTTGACAAATAAAACATAACTTGTTATATTATTAAGTACAACTCCATCACAATATAAAATACAGAACAAGCTCACTTTGTAATAAATCATTTTGAATTTAGGTGGGGAAGTGTTTGAGAAACTAGAATAGCAATAGATCAGATCACCTTAACACTATGGATTTCACAATGACATGTTTCAGTTAACTGCCAGCTTCCATTTTAGCCTACCTGTGGAGATGCTCTTACGATAATGGTTAAAAATGTTCCTTGACTAGAGAATTTTACTAGGGGATGTACCATAGAATATCCCAGAGGAGGCGAATAGGAAGGATTAAAGAAGATGTACAAGAGCATTCCATTCTGTGGAGCTAAGTGTTTAATGAAGAAAGGATCAGAGATGAGAAAAAGGTTTGAAAGGACACCAAACTGACAGGTATGACTCTAGATCAAGGGTCAACAAACCATGGATTTGGCCCGAGCCAAATCCAACCCATCACCTGTTTTGGTAAGTAAAGTTTTATTGGAACACAGCTATGCCCACGTGTTTACATATTATCTATGGCTGCTTTCATGGTACAACAGCAGAACTGAGCAGTTACAACAGAGATTGTATGGTCTACAAAGCCAAACGTATTTACTATCTGGCCTTTTACAGAGAAAGTTTGTTGCTCCCTGCTGAAGGTAGTGACAAAAGCTGAGTCACTCAGGGCACAGCTGTGATACAGACTTAAACGGAGAAGTAAGCTTCCTTGGGCAAAGAGACAGCTAAGGCAGATTCTTTAGGATAATCAGTGATCTCTTCCAACTCCCATGTGCCAAACCAGCCACGCTGTTTGATTATTTAGGTGGCTGCGCAGTGTAGGCCAGAGCAAGACCAAGGCTCAGCTGAGTGTAGGAAGGCCTCTTTTTTCTTTTGATGGAGTTACAAGATGGTTTATTTGCTACCTTGTGGAAAGAGCTTTGGAGGAACGCACTGTGAGGTGGATTGTTGTAATTGATTTAAGCATTGTTGAATATAATACAAAAGTGACACATTCTCCAAATTATAGTCCTCTCTGGCCCTCCCTTGACATGTTTTTGGTGACTCTTCCACCTCGACTTTCCCCTTTACATAGTGGTAGCCTCCAAGTTTCTCTTCTTAAACTTCTTCTAATTTAACCCTCACTCTCCTGGGGGCATTTTCATGGATGTTCTTTAGCTTTAGATAACTTCTATAGGCTGACGACTCCCAATTCTATTAATACATCTCCTAAACCTGAGATCTGCATGTACACTGCTTTTGCAACAACTCTACTCCTCAAATGCAACATATATGAAAACTCATCTCCTCTTTCCCCGTAAATAAATGTAGTGATGAATTCAGACTGCCTTAGTTAAAATCCTAGCACCACCCCTCCAAAGCTGCGTAACTTTGGGCAGGTTACTTACATCTCTAAGCCTTGGTTTCCATGGTGTAAAATGGAGATAATAGTGCCTACTCCAGAGTGTGGTTGTGAGGATTGAATGAGATAGTGCATGAAAAACACTTAAAACAGTGCCTGACACAAAATATTAGCTTAGAAACTATTAATGTCAGGAGCAGTGAAGTTACCACTAGAATGTTTTATTTTTATTTCCAGTATTAGTAAAGAGCACTTCCACTAAATGTCACCTTTTGCCTTAGCTCTTCCCTGAAATTCTGACCTCTCTCTGCTCCCATAGAACCACATAAATCAAGAATTTACCAAATGTAAATTGCTTATTTGTTTGTCTCTCACACAAGTCCATAAGCTCCTTGGTGACAAGTTGTCTCTAATTTAACTCTTAATACTGGAAGAATATTGTAGCATGGATAGGGAAAGCGGGCAGGCAAAGGGACTCGTCAGAAGATATTAGACGAGACCTAAAGAGGAACTTTTAAACTAAGTCGGTGGAAGTGAGGATGAAAGAGAAGGATTTCAGAGAAATTTACAAGAATCAACAGAACTTTTCAGTGATTGGGTGTCAGTGATGAGAGAAAGTCTTTCATTTTACTTCCAACCAGCCATGAGTTTATCCATTCTTAATCAAGTAAGAATATTTGCAATAGAGAGGACTGGTAAAAAGAGTGAGAATTAGATCCTACTTCCGATTTCCTCTCTACCTGGCTTCCATATATTACTTCTTACCTAGTTTCCTCATCATTTTTCTTATTCTATCAAGTAATGTGGCACAGTGGATGAGTTGCACAGGCTTTGAAATCAGGCAAACCTGGACTTGTGTTCCAGCTTTTCCTTGAAACTGTGGATCACGCGCAAGAGGTTTCCTCGTCTTTAAAATAGGAGTGATGATTGTATCTACCTTGTTGGTTTATGTGAAAATTAAATAGATAATACTTGTAAAGCTTTTGGCATAGCACCTGGCAAATAGTAATGTTCCATATTAGCTGCTTTCATTTTATAAAAAACAGGGTGAATCTTTAACTTTCAGACCCACCAGTATAAGAAACTCATATGATAGAGCTATAACTTCTGTATGATACATCATAAAATATAATCATATATCTAACCTGGAATTTTATTAAAAAGTAGGTATTGAATATGATACATATTAAGCCAAAAGATAGAATCTCATCCTATAGCAACTGGTGAGAAGTGTCATTTGGGATTGGACTAGAAGAAAAGAAAGTTAATGAACAGAAGTCATTTAACCTCACTAACTTACTTTCATAATAATAAGAACCTGTGCTTTTGTTAAGAATAAATGGTGAATTCCAGCCGGGCGCGGTGGCTCACGCCTGTAATCCTAATCCTAGCACTCTGGGAGGCTGAGGCGGGCGGATCGCTCAAGGTCAGGAGTTCGAAACCAGCCTGAGCAAGAGCGAGACCCCGTCTCTACTATAAATAGAAAGAAAGAAATTAATTGGCCAACTAAAGATATATAGAGAAAAAATGAGCCAGGCATG
>CAUYRT010098786.1:0-10002 GCA_963574885.1 Lepilemur ruficaudatus
GGGCATGGTGGCGCATGCCTGTAGTCCCAGCTCCTCGGGAGGCTGAGGCAGGAGGATCGCTTGAGCCCAGGAGTTTGAGGTTGTTGTGAGCTAGGCTGACACCATGGCACTCTAGCCCAAGCAACAGAGTGAGACTCTGTCTCAAAAAAAAAAAAAGAAAAAAAGGTAGATCCACTTGTATCTCTTTAAGGTATCTCCCCAAAAGAACAAAAGACATTCTATAAAAAAGACATCTACACTCGAATGTTTGTAGTAGCACAATTCAGAATCGCAAAGATGTGGAAACAACCCAAGTGCCCATCAATACATGAGTGGATTTACAAAATGTGGTATATGTACACCATGGAGTACTATTCAGCCATAAAAAGGAATGAATTAATATCTTTTGCAGAAATTTGAATAGAACTGGAGACCATTACCCTAAGTGAAGTATCCCAGGAATGTAAAAATAAACACCACATGTACTCTCTAATAAGTTGGAACTAATCAATGGACACGCATGGAAACAGAGTGAAGTAAAAGTCATTGAAAATCAAGAAGGGGGAGGGGCAGAGAGTAGGGGTAAGAACCTATGTAACAGGTACAAGGAACACTACTCAGGAGATGGGCACACTAATAGGCCTGACTTAAGCATTATAAAAGCTATCCATGTAACAAAAATATTTGTATCCCTTAAAAATTTTGAAATAACAAAAAGACAATAACCTAAAAAAGAGGAGGAAGACTTATCATTATAGCACTTGGGTCAATACTGTGCTTAACTGCCTGACTTTAATTCACATTATTTATTTTTTAAGGAAAATTTACCTTGTGCCAGACACATTATGTATATTTGTTATATTTAGTATTCATAAGAATATTTTGAGAAAATATATTCTAAGTCCCCATTTTACAGACGAAGATACTGAAGTTCATAAAAATTATGCTACTTGCCAACGTCACATAGCCAGTAGGAGGCAGAGCTTGAAATCAGATTTGCCTAACTCTCTTTACCCTCAGCTATGTTAAATACAATATATGGTAAATGTCCTATATTTATAATTTTTAAGAGATGGTGCAACTGCATTTAATATGCTGTGACAAACTGAGTTTCTTGATATGCTTTAAAGTTATACAAATTGTCAATAAAGCTTAATTATCCACCCATAGTATATAATAAATCTTCCTATCAGTTTATCTGGCTGTTGATCTATATTTGTATATCCATTTGGCTAGTTATAATTTTATATTTTTAAAATATAAACCCCTGTTCCTAGAGTGTACTTTTTAAAGATAGTCCGTGACCATAGAATGTGCTTCTGAAGGAAGTAGACCTAGGTTTGAATAGTCCTGGCTCTATCATCTATTAATTAACATATCTTTGGCATGAAATGAGAAGAAAAAATAAAATGTTAAAGGAGGCAACATATCTCAAATACTTATCCTAGAGACTACAGCAGTTTATGTAATAATGAGATTATTTAAAAATTAAGTCAAATTCAGTCAAGTGTTATTGTAGAAACACAGTCTAAGTCAAATGTTATGATGAATTAGTTTATTGCCACATATTTAATTTACTTAAAAATTAATCCTTGTTCTTTTAGGAAAGAAAAACAGCTAACTTTGACCCTTTAATTATTTTTAATGGATTTACTGAGGCTGCATGTGTAGGGACAATACCAATAAAAAGGTACCAAGACAACAAGAAAGCCAATAAAAAGAATGAGATTTAGTGGGGTTCTTGCTTTCCTAAAATTATTTACAGACCATAATACTGGTAAATTATTTTCCTGTTGATTAGTGTTATTTTCCTCCTTAAACCTTTATTTATAGAAACTGGAACAAGTGATGGGCTATCCAGTATCAAGTATTTGACATTTCGGTATGAGGTCAATGTGAATCTCAGTTAGATTGCCCATCACATTTATTTGGAGGATGTAATTAAAGCAAAATGTTATATGTTGTACTTTAATTATGTTTGTTGGGATACAAGTATTATAACATTATTTATTGCTTGAAATCCAATCAAATTTTAGAGAATATATCACTTATAAGTTATTTGCCTCTATAATAACAATAAATTACTAGTTAGTTGAAATATCATTTCTGACTAGTCATTTTTGCATTTTTAAAAATCATAGTTTAAGTTTCAGAATTCAGTTGCTATCTCAATTTCTGTTTCAAGTTAATGTACTTATTCTATTTAAAATGTACCTCAAAAATCCTTATATCACATACATAAACACACCCACCCAGAGCTTCCAGATCAAATTTGAAGTGATATGAACATTGTAACTCTTAATTTGTGAACTACTAAGGATTCTAATATGCATTTGTTACGGCCCAATTATTCTAGTCAGTGTACCATGTCAAACTTAGTTTATTCAGTCTTTAAAATTATACAACTTTTAAAGAAAATGTGGTTTTTCATTATCAAAAGATAATCTACCTACCTGCCATCTCTCTCTCTCTCTCTCTCTCTCACACACACACACAAACACGTATCTATCTGTATTTATCTATCTATCCACCTATCTATCATCATTTATCCATACCCCTAACTCCTGGGCTCAGAGGGCTCTTTATAATGACAAAAGTCAGTCACCCTGAGCCTGAAAACATCCTCCTTTCTTTGCCTTTGTCTTCTCAATCTCTTTCCCTTAGGCTTTCGTTTCAATTTGTATTACCTCTCTTGGTTGTCAACCACTCCTGTTTTGTCTATGTAGGAACTGATGAAGTACCGTCAGCTTTCCAAACTCCTTTCACAATTGCTTACCATTACCTTCTATTTACCCCAAAGGCGTTAGGGTGCTTGGGTACTTTCATATTCCCATTCTTTTACTCTAATCCTAACTTTTTCTATAGCTATTAAGCTAAGATTTCTTAACATTTAATATTAGAAAACTGTCATTGTTCTACATGGCTACCATCTAAACTGTGGAGAATCACACTTATACAGCACAGCGGGCTAATAATGAAAATCATTTGCAATGACTTTTTAAATGTTTCCCAAAAATCATGCTCTTTTAATTGGATAAATCATTTTGGTTCCATAAGTAGCTCAGAAATGTGACATTATTCAGTTGCAGAGGGGCTTGTTTTTTAATAGTACAGCAATTACATCCTAAAATAACTATTATTCGATCCATTCCACCAGCCTTGGGAGACCAGGCAGATGTCAGATATTCTAAAATATTGGACTGTAGGTGAGTTTGGGCTGTTACTGGGGAAGAGACATTTTTAGATCTGTTATATAGGAGGATGCCAGTAAGCAGTGCACTTAGATAATGATGGCAGCAGCTCTCAGAGGGCCTCATTTGAAGTATAATTGTTGGGTCTTGGAATAATACTATTTTAGAGCTAGATAAGGAAAATTTTAAAACTCATCTCTCAATTAACCTTTTAGTAGGTGAGGAAGCAAAGTGATCCAAATAATTAGGGGTCTTGCTTGAGATCATGCATCTAATTAAAGGTACACCCTAGGAAGGTCTCTGGACTTTCAATTATCATTCCACTAAATTGGCTTTACTACGTATCTGCCCACGCCTGTTTCACATTTACTGCTTTGAAAGAAAAAGAGAGAAGCTTGACAGCATAGTTAATGGAAAATGAGTGCATTTTCACATCAGGACAATCTGAATTTGAAAATTTCCTAAGCCAAAACCTTCACTCATGTACGTAGTATCCTCTAGAAAGATGGAGTATTGATCCACCTTCTTTCTGTGTCATCATCCCCCAACACACGAACACACACACACGCACTCTTTCTTTATTGGATCATTTTCTTCAGCATTCAGACATGCTGTTATTTCTGTCATCCCAAAAGAAAATGACTTTTTACTCCACTTCCCCATTTCTTGTAATTCTTTAATGGAAAATTGTGAAAACTGCACAGAAGTGTTGCTATACTCACCATGTCAAATTATTTTTTTCCCCATTCTCCTTTGAACTTGCTTTAGTAAGGCTCTCCATCCATCACTCCAACAATGCGGCTCTTGTCAAGCTCACCATATTAGTCAACTATGTAAGAAGCACAAAATTTCTCTGGCATCCATCCATCAATGGCAGTTTGTCTAACAGTCAATTGATAGAGCCTTGTACTTGGTTGGATAGCTTTAAGCTGAAGATTGTGTCTGAGTCAGCCTTGCGGGTGCCTCAACCTCCTTGGACTAACAGACTAGTCGGCCTATGTCCTTCTTACGGTGATATAGAGGGGGCAAGACAAATGGAAATTTGTATACCTCTTAAGGAACTAGCACAGTAGAACTCTCACCTGTGTTCCATCAGCCAAACCAATTGCATGGCTAAGTCCAAGGTCAGGGACAGGAGTGTACTTTGCCTCTAATGGGAAAAACAGAAAAGCCACAAGACAAAAGGCGTGGATAGAGACTGAGGTAAAGAATTGGGGTCAATATATTATATCTACCACTGTCACTAATGAGCTACACAATACTAAATCATGTGGTCAAATATAAGTGCTTATCTTTTTTTTTTTTAGTAATTCAAAGAAGTTTATTTTGACTATTTCCTTATAATAGTAACAAAGCAAAATAATTTTATATGGCTAAGGTTACACAATGATAGTAATTGTTTTTTTTTATTTTTTTTCCTGTATCACAAGAATGAAAAAACAAGCACCGCATGTACTCACCATCAAACTGGTACTAAGTGATCAACATTTAAGGTGCACATATGGTAGTAATATTCATTGAGTGCCAGGCAGGTGAGAGGGGGATGGAGTGCATGGGTAAATTCATAACCAATGGGTCTAGAGTGCACTGTCTGGGGGCTGGGCATGCTTATAGCTCTGGCTTGGGTGATGCAAAGGCAATATATGTAACCAAAATGTTTATACCTTCATCTGTCTTGAATATTTAGTAGACTGTGACACAGTTGATCACTATTTCCACCTTTAAACTGCTTTTCCCTTGTTTTTTTTTTTTTTTTTTTTTGAGACAGAGTTTCACTCTTTTGCCTGGGCTAGAGTGCTATGGCGTCAGGCTAGCTCACAGCAACCTCACACTCTTGGGCTCAGGCGATGCTCCTGCCTCAGCCTCCTGAGTAGCTGGGACTACAGGCATGCACCACCATGCCCGGCTAATTTTTTCTATGTATTTTTAGTTGGCCAATTAATTTCTTTCTATTTTTTTTTTTTAGTAGAAACGGGGTATCGCTCTTGCTCAGGCTGGTCTTGAACTCCTGACCTTGAGTGATCCTCCCGCCTCGGCCTTCCAGAATGCTAGGATTACAGGCGTGAGCCACTGTGCCTGGACTTCCCTTGGTTTTTAGCTCACCACATGTTCCAGGTTTTCTTTTTCCCTCTCACTGATTTCTCCTTCTATATATTTTGTTGAGTCTGCTTCATCTTTTTAACATTGAATTAACCCAGGGCTCCATTTTGGGGCATTTTCTGTTTGCTCTCTACCTTTATTCTTTTGTTGATCTCATCCATGATCATGACTTAAAAACCAACTATAATACTTAACACTACTGAACTGTGTACACTTAAAAATGGTTAAGATGTTAAATTTTGTTGTATGTTTTTTTATCACAATAAAAAAAACAAAACATCTATAAACTGATACATCACAAATTTATATCTTCAGCTTTTATGTCTCTCCAGAACTCCAATATCATATATCCAAACAAGAACTCTGATACAAATGTAAAATCTAATATATCCAAAGCCAAACTATTGTTCTCCCCTCTGCCCCAACACAAATGTGCTTCTCCTGGTGTCTCTTCTATCTTTTTAAGTTGCAACTGCATATAGTTGCTTAGGCCCAAAACCTTTTGGTCATCCTTGACTCTGCCTTTTCTCCTACACCCCACATTCAATCTATTAGCAATTCCTCCCGGCTCTACCTTGAATGTATATCAAGGACCAGAGCGCAACTCTCTAACTCCAATGTGCTGCCCCTTTGTCCAAGCCATCTTCATCTCTTGCCTGATTCATTGCAATAGCCTACTCACTGGTCTCCATTGCCCTGTCTTCCTTCATATACAGTCTTTTCTCAGCACACAGCCAGAAATTTTTAAAGTAAAAGTTGGATTATGTCACTCACCTAATTATAACTTTCCAGTGGTTTCCCAACCTCACTCAGAGTAAATTCCAGATTCTTATGTGCCCTTCAAAGCCCTACCAAAATCTGGCCCCATTACCTCTCTGACTTCACTTCAATTTCCAAAACGCTTAACCTCACTCCCTATATGACATGAAAAAGCCTCAGCAAAAATCCATGCCCTTACAGGCCTAGAAGTACTACTGTGAGATCAGGATGATCACTTAATACAATTGTGCAGGTTGAACATTACACAAGTTTAGGGAGTAATGTAATCTATGTGAATGTTTCTATTGTAGCTGTGCCATTCTCGGCCAGTATGGTCTCAGATCCTTGTCATAGGGGAAGCAGAAATAAACAGGATGAATCAAAAAATGTAAAATATGCAACAGAGTGATGAGCATCAAGGAGAAAAAAAAAGGAAGAGGCTTGGTGTGGGCAACACAACTCTAAATAGCATGGACCTAGAAGATCTTTACTCAGAAGGTAACCTTTTAATAAATATTAATAAATGAAGAAGGTTAGAGAGCGAGCCTTGTGGATAATTGGAAAATCATAGTTGGGCAAAAGAACAGAATCTGAGAGGAAGAGCATCTGAGGTGAAAGCATGTTTGGCATGTTCTAAGAAGAGGAAAGAGGCCAGTGTGGCTGGAGTAGAATGAGTTAAGGGGGTAGTTTCAGAAAATGAGGTCACAGACATAAAGGGAGCCATGAATGTGTAGGGTTCTGTAAGATCTTGGGCTTTTACTCTGAGTGAGACAATAGCTATTAGAGGTTATGAGAAAACCTAACTTCAGCTTTAAAAACTCCCTCTGGCTACAGTGTAGAAAAAAATAGCCAGGGAATCAAGGGTAGAGGCAAGGAGACAGTTAATACAGATGTTACTGTGGCTTAGACACACTACAGTAGTAGCATTGCAGGTGTGGTGACATTTTAGTGGGTCACAATTGTAAAAATTGTCTCTACTTATGTTTACATTTTCTCATGATTTATTGGTCATACATAGAATGCAATTGGGGTGTGTGTGTATCTGGTATCAAAATGACTTACTAAACTGTTTCTTTTTAATGGCTAACTTCTCGTCAAAGAATATGTAGATAATTTATCTTCTGCAAATGAAGTTAGTTTCACTCTTTCTAACAATCCTATTTCTTTGCTCATTTTTAATAATTTTGTAATCCAGAATGACTTTGAATGGTTGAAGTGACTTTAGGCATGTTTAGGCAGGCATTACTGATTAGATTAAGAGTATTGCTTCATTAACTCATATGTAGGTATTATGCTTACTCCCTATTTCTAGTAAAATACACTTTAATGAGATTGAAAGGGATGTATTTCTAGCTGAGAATTTTAATAGGAATGGCTGTTAATTTTGTCGTTCTCTTCCAGCAACTTCTGATTCACATTTCTTACCTTTCAATGGTGGATATTTGTCATTCCATAATTAAAGGAGTTCTAATGCTTTGATCACAGAACTTGAATAAGCTGAAAATGACTGTGGAAAATATAAAAACTTTGTTCAAGTTTTTCCCCCCCTTGAGGACAGGAAACTATGAGAGTGAACTTTAATAAGGAGAGGACACAGACAGTGGTCCTCAAGTCACCAGTAAGATGGATGGGACAAAACAGGCTAAGAAAATCAAAGATATATTTCCTTATATCATCATTACATCTGGAGTCAGCCACTTAAATTTCAAAGAATCTTATCAATTAGTTATGTTTGTTCATTAGCAATGAAGAAAAAATATATTTAGAGGTTGCTATAATAGTTATTTCTTTTGAGCAGGGACTCTTATGAAACTAGTGTACTACACAATATGGAAGATTAACTCCTCAGCTTAGGGTTGCCATGATACTCTTCCTCGGATATCAAAAACAGAAGAGAATTATTTTCTTGAGGTAGGACAAATGTTTGCAGTAGACAAAATCAGAATAATATCTGAAAGTTTTGAAATCAATTTTTGGATATGTGACAGTTCTAGACTGTCACAGTCCTGACTTCAATTTTAATCAATTGAATCCAAGTATTAAATGGAGCAAGTATCAACTGGGTAATTGCATGAATTGGATAATTACATCAATAGCTTAATGACTGATTGCATTATTTCTGGTATAGCAATAAAAGTAACTCTAATTTAATTTCTTTCATTTTCAGGATAAATTAAAAAAACCACTAACCTAACTTTTCAGGCCTGGGCCAAAAGTGGAAATGGTCTATATTTATTACTCTTATCTATGTATCATTAAATCCTCAGTGCCTAGCACAATGTCTATAAATGTTCAATATTTTTAAAGAAGTAGGTCCATTAAACTGAGTTGGGTAAATGATAGGATTATAATGTGACTACCTTACTTAAAAGAGATATTTTACATAGTTCTATGGAAAATTCAAATCTGTGCTACAGCAGTTATGTATGAATTGTGCAGATAGCCTTAATGAACCTTTGGAGTTATATAGGCATTGCCATTCATTAATGACTTTGAAATTGTGTGTTCAGTGACAGAAATAAAACTGAATCGTTGGAGTAAAACATAATTTTCTTGTGGTACCTTTATGAAAAATTGTGTAAAGAATATATTTAAGTTAAAAGCACACAGAATCTTATGAATAAAAAATTTTAAAGTCACCTTTCCTAATTCTAAGATGGATCACACTACAATTAATGTTTTTGGTTGTATGTTTCTCTGTCAATGGAATAGAGAGTTTTGAAATTTCACAGTGATATTACTTTTGAAATTAAGCAATATGTTCTTGTGAATCTAGGTTGAATATCTTATCAATTACTCCTTAACTATAATATACACTTTCCCTTTCAACTTGTAAATCACTAGTCTTAAATTACTATAGTTAAATCATCAAGGAATAATTTTTACCAATTGGCCACAGTAAGGAGGAGGGATCTTTGCTGTAGCTGTGGCTGTTATTGTTCCATTGTTTATTTTTACTTTTCCCCTGAAGGGCAGAATATGAGTAGAGGCCAGTTAATGTGTGAGAAAACAAAGTTGATCATTTGTTCTCTCATCAGTGGATAGTCTTTCATATGATAATTTTTTAGTATACAAATCAATATTCTCAGTGATAAAATTTGTTATAGACTTTATTAAATAGGAAATTCAGATATGGGTCATGATAGGTAAAGTTACATCAGATAACTGCTATATTTATTTCTTATGATACTACACACTCTATGTTTTCTCTTCAAGAGAAGAGCATTTTCTTTATACTTTTCTCGTACGTTTTCTGCTAACTGAACCAAGTGAGAGATTTTGTGAGCCCTGGCTGTAGTTGATAGCCAATGCTATATCAGCCTTTTTGCATACTAATAATCTTTTACAATTTGTTTCCCTGTACATATGTAGAGCTAATTTAAGCTATCAGTTATAACCTACTATTTTATAATACCATTGTCTCATATTAAATTATTTGGACAAATGTAAAAATCATTTTTAAAAATAAATGACTATTTCAGCTACTTCAGGATGAATGAAATTACTTCATGATCATATGTGATAACTTTTTAATCAGTAATTTTAGCAAGCAAGAAGCAAAAATAATAACAAAATTTATAAAGGTAAGTGTATATATATTTTTAGGTCATTAAATACGAAATGGCCGATTTCGAATGAGAAGTATAGTTTATGATATCTCAAACAAGATGCAGCACAATTAATCAAAGTATGCACCTACACTATCAATACAGTTTTGTCATCTTAATGGTAGCTTGTTTATGCTAGCAGTGAAGAAGCCTGGAAGGTGAGTGGTGATGAAATCGACAAAGGTGTTTTCCATAGCCCGTTGAGAATTGAATATTTTCCTTATAAGAAGTGGTCCAAAGCCTGGAAGAAGTGGTAGTCAGTTGGTGCAAGGTCTGGTGAATATGGTGGATGACAGAGAGTTTCCAAGTCCAGCTTCTGTAGTTTGAGCAGTGTTGTTCATGTAACATGTGGTCAAATGTTGTCT
>CAUYRT010098787.1:0-30700 GCA_963574885.1 Lepilemur ruficaudatus
AGGGTCTTCCCAACATCCTCTTCTAGGATTCTTGAGGTTTCCTGCCTTAGGTTTAGGTCTGTTAACCATCTTGAGTGTATTTTTGTGAGAAGTGAGAGGTAGGCATTCATGTGAATAACTGTACACCTCAGTAAATTCACTGAAAATCATTTAATTGTACACTTGAAATGGAGTGTTGGTTGTACATAGATACAGTTGGAGCACTATGTATGTACTCTCTGGACTACTTTGACATAGTAGGTTTTTGAATGTAACAAGATATGTCAACTTGAGTGGTAATATATTTTGGGAAATCAGCTCACTACAAATTGTGACTGTAAACATTGTACTGTAAATGTTTTGTAGTTTCCCCCCCCAAAAAAATGTTTCTGTTCATGTCCTTTGCCCACTTTTTGATAGGGCTATTTGATTTTTTCTTGGTGATTTTCCTGAGTGCTATGTAGCTTCTAGTTATTAGCCCCTTATCAAAAATATAACATGCAAATATTTTCTCCCATTGTGTAGGTTGTCTATTCACTCTAATGATAGTTTCCTTGGCTGTGCAGAAGCTTTTTAATTTGATCAGGTCCTATTTATTTATTTTTGTTTTTGCTATGATTGCCTTTGGGGTCTTCTTCATAAATTCTTTGCCTATGCTTATTTCTGTAAGAGTTTTTCCAACATTTTCTTCTTGAATTTTTATGGTTTCATGCCTTAGGTTTAAGTCTATTATCCATCATGAGTTGATTTTTGTGAGAGGTGAGAGATGCAGATCCTGTTTCAGTCTTCTACATGTGGCTATCCAATTTTCCCAGCACCATTTACTGAATAAGGATTCTTTTCCCCAGTGTTTTTGTCTGCTTTGACAAATGTCACATGACAATATAAGTATGGTTTTATATCTGGGTTCTAGTTCTGTTTCATTGGTTCATGTCTCACTTATTGTGCCAATACTATGCTGGTTTGGTTACTATAGACTTGTAGTATATCTTGAAGTCTACAAATTGATAAATTTAGGTAAATTGATGCCTCCCAATTTGTTCTTTTTGGTTAAGGCTGCTTTAGCTAGATAGGATCTTCCCTGGTTCCATACAAAACAAATAATTATTTTTTGTAGATCTGTGGAAAATGATGTTGGTATTTTAGTAGATATTGCATGGAATCTGTCAATCACTTTGGGTAGTATAGACATTTTAACAATGTTGCTTCTGCTGAACCTTGGGCATGGTATGATTTTCCATCTGTTTACATCCTATGGTATTTCCTTCCTCAGTGTTTTGTAGTTCTCCCTGTTTTGTGAACTGTACTTCCCCTAAATGCATGCATTCCATTTAATATTTATAATTTTCAATCATAAAATTTTTTGTCAAAATTCTTCTTATGATTTTATTTAATGACCACTGCATCTATAGTTATGCTTCCTTATAATTTAATAGAGTTAATTTGTGCTTTTTTTAGTTTCTTGATCAAACTGCACAGAAATTTATTTATTTTAAATAAATTTTCAAAAAACAAATCCTTTTTGTTTTAAAAATTACTAATTTTATCTTTATTATGTCTTGTGTTCTTCTTTCTTTTGTTTCCTTATTTCTCTCTTACATAGGGAATTGAACACTTAAATCGTTTGTTTTCAGTCCTACCGCTATTGTAATGTATGTACTTTGAGCAATGAGTTCCTTTCAAAGAGCTATATTTTCTTCATCTTCCAGGTTCTGACATATAAAGTTCGTATTATTCAATTCTAAATATATAGTGCTATATATTTTCACCTTATCTTTAATTTATACATTTACAATATATGGTGTGTAGTATTGGCTTTTTGTAGCTAATTCCTAATTTTATTAGTATAGGGTCAGAAAATATAACTGCGTAATTTTGCATATTGGGTATTTGTTGACATTTAACTTTTGGCCTGGTTGATGACCTCTTATTAAAATGTTTCATATTTTACTAAATGAAGTTTGGTATATCAGTTTCTGAGAGATCTGTTAAAATTCTGTGCTATAATTATTGATATTTTGATATCAATGCTCAATTTTGTAGCTTTTTCACTAGAAGTATAAAGATTCAGGGAATGTGTTCCTGGTATAAAATTATCAAATATTTATAATTAAGCAACAAAAACACTACAATTAAAATTTTATATTAAATCAATAAAATGCTACTAAATCTAAATTAATAAGCTTTAATTCATATGATAGAGAGTAATTGCTTTTATTGTCAAGAAATGACTTTATCTGCAATAAATATTTTTGGCTTAATGTTGATTTTATCTGATTGTAATAAAGCTACAAGAACTTTATTTTGGTTAATAATTTTCTGGTATTCTTCTGTCCCTTTACTTTGAACGTTTTTGTAACATTACATTTGAAGTCTATGTTGAGGCAATAAGTAGGTGTAGGAAGATACAGAAAACATCTAGGTTTCCAGCAAATGAATTGATCCTTCCATCTTTAAGTAATGGATCTTTTTATCCTTAACAAAATTCTTAGCTTAAAGTCATTTTCTCATATTATGTAATATTGTAGTTTCGCTTCATTTTTAAACCACTCAAAGTATACAATATTGTTATTTCTTTCATGGTCAATATATTTCCCACATTTTTGCTCATGTAATTTTTAAAAATGAATACAATGAAATTTAATCATAAATATGCAGTTTTCTATTACATTTCCATGTCCATGAAAATCAATAAAAAAATAGGAAAAAACATTGATGAGTGTTAGAAATTAGAAGGAGAACCACATCATTCCAGTTATTTTAAATAATCTTTAATAGACAAACTTCAGAACTGAAGAAAGCATATTGGGCACATTTACCATTCTTCTAGTTAAAGCCATAATTTGTGTTTTACTTTTTAAAAATACTTTTATTGAGATTTAATTGGTATGAAATAAAAACTGGATATGTTCAATGTATACAATTTAATGGTAAGTATTCACTCATGATACCATCACCACAATCAAGGTAAAAAACATATCTATAACCTCCAAAAGTTTCCTTGTTTCTCTCTTTTTGTGTGTACATGTGTGCATTTTGTTTTGTTTTTGTGGTGAGAACTCTTAGCATGAGACCTATTATCTACATTTTTAAGTGTGAGATACTGTATTGTTAACTATAGGCACTATGTTGTATAGCAGGTCTCTAAAACATCTTCACACTGCATAATTGAAACATTGGGAACATAAAATGATGCAGCCGTTACACAAAACAGTATGGAAGTTCTTCAAAAATTAAAAATAGTACTACCATTTGATCAAAAAAATCCAGCCACTGGGATTATACCCAAAGAAAATGAAATTAGTATCTTGAAGAGGTGTCTGCATTCCCATGTTCATTGCAGCATTATTCACAATAGCCAATATATAGAATTAACCTAAGTGACCATTGACACATGACTAGATTTTTTAATGTGGTATATACACTGCAATATTATTCTGCCTTTAAAAACAAAGAAATCCTGCCATTTGCAACAATGTGGATGAATCTTGAAGACATTATGCTAAGTGAATTTGCCAGTCACAGGACAAATGCTGTATGGTTCCAGTTGCATGAGGAATCTAAAGTGTCAAACTTACAGAAGCAAAGGATAGAATGATCGTTGACAGGAACTGAGGACAGGGACAATAAAGTGTTTTAAAACAGTTATTTTTGCTCATCATTGTTTCTTTCTGAGTTTTTTTTTTCCTCCACACAGTGATATACATGGCTTAGTCACACTTTTCATTAAATAGCTGTAAATGGTAAATCTCAAGCTTTCCCCCAGAATGTCTTAATTTCTTTCTTTAAATCATAATACATTAACTATTAAATTCTATGTTTTTACCTATTTTCTCTTAGTACTTTGGATGCAGTCTTTTATTGTGTTTGTAATCATCTAACTTTTTGTTGGGGGAGCAATTTGCCTTTTCTATAAGCTTTTTAAGATTTGTGTTTTCCTTTAGTTTTCTTTTGTTGTTCCATCATATTTTTAAAAGTATATTTGATTTATTCTGCTTGCAGCTCAATGTGTCTCTTAAATTGAGAGCATATGTTGCCCTATAATTCTGTTAAAGTTTCAATTATATGTGGATGTTCGTCTCTGTGACTTTCCTGTGCTGGAGGGTGTGTTTGTCTCATCCAACCTCTCCCTGAGGGCCAGCCTCTTCACATTGCCAACTTTGTACAAGGTTTTTTTTATTTTAACTCTCCTCCTCTTACAGGCCTAGGGCCAAATTTCCTGTCCTACATGGGTGTTAAAACCTCATATCCCAGCACTAAGAATCTGTATTTGGATTATTAACCTCCTGAATACTAAATGCAGCAGATGAAAAGATGAGTGTACTGGACTTTATTAATAATTCTCTATTCATTTCTACAAATAAAGATTTCCTTCTTTTTCTTTTTTCTTTTTCACTTCCACCAGTTAATGTATTTTCTAATATTTTTTTTTCAGAATCTAAATTTATTTTAAAAGAGGGAGAGAATCTGTATCAGTTTTGTACTTCACGCTTCAGAGATTACATATATGTATGTAAGAAAGGAAAAGGAAAAATAGTCACATGACTTCTAAGGGGCCTAATAACAAGTTATATATGACTTTTCCTTCATGTCTTTTTAGTGTAGCTATTGAAGAAGATAGTGTAACTTTTATTAACAAGGTAAGTCTGCCAGCCCAGCTCTTGGCTGGAAGACTCCTAAACCATTGAATAGCAGCATACACAAAGTAGCCTAACTCTGAGATAAGTCCTAGGCTGTTGAATCAGAGAAAAGCCTCCCTTTCATCTGTCATTCTGACACAGCCCTCGTGTCCTTAGCTCACGCTATGCAGAGTAGTCCCTTCTTTTAGATTTTTATTTAATCATTATTCCTCAGTGAAGTGAAACTGAGTCATGTAGTTAGCATAAAAGTATATCTGAAAGCTGACAGTGCTCTGAATATTCCCATTCTATAATAAACTATCCTCTCTTGCCAGGGTGAAAGAAGGGAAGATTGGTTTTATAGTTATTGGAAGGAATTGAAGTTGTATATAACATGGTGTAAGGGGAAGTTCCTGCTTCTATGGAAGGATGGACAGTGAATGTGAGAATTGAAAATGAGGTTTTTTTCCCCAGAGTTTCTCTTTTCCCAGAACCACATTATACAACAAATTAGACTTGGGATCTTTTGACTTCTCTCCAGCTTCTTCAATGCTGACGCAAGGCCAAAAAGTTCAGACTGTACCAGAGTTGGTTTCTTATGGCATGAAATCTATGTTTTCTCTATGTCTCAATGCCTTTGATCATATGATGTAAATATGCCTTTCTGTACAGTAGCAATCTTCATCTGATGATATTAAAGACTTTACAAATATTATATCTGTAAGGGGTAAAGTGATTGGAAGGAACAGGGAAATCTAGGTTTGGAAATTTACTTGCAATTGTGAAATACTCAGAGGATCAAAAAATTTTCCTTAATCTTTCATCCTGTCTTTTTCTAGCATACAAAATAAAAATATTGTAATATAAAATCTTAGTAGCACAAAGAGCTACTTATTGCTGCTTTAATAACTAATAAGCTGACACAATGTAAGATGGGGAAGAAGCTGATAATCCAAAATTTTATATAATTCTTTTGTATTCATTGCCTAACAATTTTTTAGGATTTCTAATTAAGAAGCAAGCTAGAAGCTGGGTGCGGTGGCTCACGCCTGTAATCCTAGCACTTTGGGAGGCCGAGGAGGAAGGATTGCTTGAGGTCAGGAGTTTGAGACCAGCCTGAGCAAGAGCGAGAACCCCCTCTCTATTAAAAAAGAGAAAAATTAAAATAAAAAAATAAGCTAGATATAGTTGGATTCAATATGTTATTTTAAATTTTTTCTTTGTTTAATCGATATGTAATAGATATACATATTCTAGTGATACATATGACACTCTGATATATTCATATAATGTGTAATGATCAAATCAGGGTAATTGGAATATATATCACCTCGAACATTTCTCTTTTATTTATTCTGGGAATATTTGGATTCTTTTCTTCTAGCTATTTTGAAACATACAATAGATATTGTCAACTATAGTCACCTTACTGAACTATGGAACACTAAATCTTATTCCCTCTAATTGTTTTTCATACCTATTAATCAACCTCTCTTATTCAAAGATGACATGATCTTATATTTAGAAAAACCTAATGACTCCACCAAAAAATTGTTAGAACTGATAAATAAATATAGTGAAGTGACAGGATACAAAATCAACTTACAAAAATCATAGCATTTATATATGCCAACAGTGAAAAATCTAAAATGAAATCAAGAAAACAATCCCTTTCATAATAACTATAAAAAATACAAAGTATCTAGGAATAAATTTAACCTAAGAAGTGAAAGATCTCTACGTGGAATACTGTAAAACACTGATGAAAGAAATTGAAGAGAACACAAAGGGTGGAAAGACATTCCATGCTTGTGGATTGGAATGATCAATATTTTTAAAATGTCAATACTACCAAAAGTGATTTACAGATTCAATGTAATCCCTATCAAAATACCAATGGCATTCTTCAAAGAAATAATATTTTATATCTTTTTCTTTTACCTGTTCTTGCAAAGTCAAGTAATGGCATGTCTTCCAGAAAAGCGATGTAATAAATACAAAGGGAAGAGTATGGAATATTTGAGGGGTCTGAAGGATAGAAGCTTTCTGTTGTAAAGACATTATCTAGTCCAATTCTCACTTTAATTCTGTAATCTGATTTTATTATCTTTATTTTACTAAAAAAAAGAGACTGAGGTCCAAATGAAGTGGATGGCTTGTATAAGACAAAACTTTGGTTTTGTGTGATGGATGACTTTGTTTCAAACTCTTTTGTGTATTTTTATTTGTTTGATTTTTCTAAGTTTTATTATTGCCTCTGTATAAAAAGCTATATTATTGACCACTTGATAAAAGTGAGATGTTTGACAAAAACAAGAGTTTATGTGTAAGTGATATGGAACCACGCTGTAACAAATGTGCTATCACAGAATTTCTAGGCCAGAAGTCTTGCCAATCTCCTTGTAGCCTCAGCATTATTAATTGACTTTTTTTTTACATATGCAGGATTTAGAATGCTGCTGTGAGGCTTATCAATGACACAAAATTATTATATTGTGTGCAGTATTAAGACTTATAACTTTTATAATGATAAAACTTCTAGAAAATATTGGCCCAAACCTTAGATGTGATGAATTGAAGACCAATGGTGAAAGAGTTGGGTTTCAGTAATAAGCAAACACATTGTGTCTTTGTTGGTGATGATCCTTTTCTCTATTTCCCTTCCTCTTATTGTCACCTAAAACAATCTATTCATTTATCCATATGAACCCTAATACCTGTACACAGCGAGGTGTACATCATACAATCTTTAACACACAAAAGTCCCTAAATCATGTTAATTTTCAAAACTGCTGCTATGTATTCTTGTTACTTCTACCCTCTCTGTTTCAAACGTAATCAACTACTTGAAGTCCTAAATGTATCTTGTCATCTCTGCTGTTCCATCTACCTGGGCAACGCTGCCTTTCCCTTTTTTCTCTTTTATCTGCTTACCTATACCATTCTTCCTTCAAAGCTCAGTTCAGGCATCATCTCTCCCCTGAAAGATTTTCCTAACAATCTTCTCTATCCAGGCCAATTCACAGATAGTGTGGGTTACATGTCTCCACTCTGGTTCCTTAATTTCCTGCATATGACTCCAACGTGCAGAACTGGTAAAAAAGAAAACAACAGCAACAACAAAAGAAAAAAACAAAAAAAACAAAGAGGTCATAGCCACACCAGTGAGTTCAAACCCTGAGTCCATCAGTTGCTAGTTTGCATGCCCTCAGATAAATTGTTTAAATTTTCTAAACCTCATTTTCTTCATTTGCAAGATTAGGCTAACCATTTTATATAGTTTAGTCGCCAAGAGCAATGATATTATGTGAAAAGAACAGAGCATGCTTTTGCATTGGATATCATTCCTTCTGTCGGCCCCCTAGACCCATTCTCCACCCTTCTGCATCTGTTCTGGGCCCTATGAGGCTGACTTGCAAGGACCACATCAATGGGCTCCTTGCTCCCTTGGCTTGAGCTTGGCTTCATCCACACAGGTGCACAGCTAGAAGATCAGAGGGCAGAAGGAAAGTGATTTCAGGGCTCAGGATATTTAGTTCCCAAATTCCTCTCTGCCATGTTACCAGAAGTTGCCTGCATCCTTCTACAAGGCCACAGTTCCTGCTAGCTGGCTCAGTCAGTACAGTGATCCTCTCTGTGTTCAGTAATTGCTTTTGCCCTTGCTCTCCATGCCTAGGCCCTTGTTTGTTTCCTTAAACCCTACTCACAAAATTGTAAATAGTCTTTTTGTTAAGTTCTTCGCAAAAAACCAGCTTGAGTATGTCAGCTGTTTCCTGTCAGTGCCCTAACCAATACCACATTCAATGTTATAAACAATGTGCACTTAACAAACTGTCCTGAAATTATCTCTTGATTTCTCTGACTCCCTTGTCAGATTGTGAACTTCTCCAGAGGAGAGGCTCACTTGTCACTGTTATCCTCTGTTGTCATGCACATTGGCAAAATACGCTTGGCAAAATACGAACCCTGAATAAATGATTGTTTGATTAGATGAAGGAAGGAAGTAATGCATATTCTTCTTCTTTCTTTCCCGAGGAAGATTTTTTATTATATTCTTTTCCTTCCATCATATGTGTGTGTGTGTGTGTGTGTGTATAAAATGGATGGAATTTGAAATCAGAAGTAATGTATATTATTCTAACTCCTTAAAAATAGGCACTGCCTCTCATTTTATCTGAAATCTGAGTACAGTACTTCACACTAGGTGATCTAACTAATTTTTTTCTATAGTGGATGCAAATTTGTCCAGAAATAAGAATATAAGATGATTAAAAGAAATGTTTCAGGGCAAATTAAGTTTGGGAACAATCAACAGACCATCAAGTTAAGTGCCACGTAAAGTGACCTTAGAAGGATAGACAGAGCAGGCTGTGAACTCTAGGGAATCTTTACAAGTTGATATTATGGGAATGTGCTTATCAATCCATACTTAATTTGGTGATTTATGTAAGTATTTGGAGTAAAGTGAATTGAGAAGAAAGCATTGTATAGATTATTTAGGTAAGCATTTTTTTCCAACTGCTATCTTGCATAGGACAATATTTGGTGCGTCTGTTTGGAAATATATCACTTGAAGCTTGATCACTGAAGTTGATTCTTCTGTTTTCACCATAAGAAGACTATTTATTTTGCTAATTTGGTGGGATAGGTCTAATATTGGGTATTATATTCTCTATTTAAACTTCGATATTCTCTATTTAAACTTGGTATTTAATAATCCCAGGGATTATTAAATACCCAGGAACTATAGGAGCTGCTCTGGAAAAGACAACTGGTTTCAAATGGCCAATCAGAAATTATGAATTTTGATGGGGACTCAGATTTTGTAGGAAATAGCTTAAACTTTCAAAGACAAGGAGGTGAAGTTTGTGAAGTACTTTCTGATTTTAAGCTATAAGAAAATAACACTTTTAACAATCTTTGAAATTAGACCGGACAGGCATTATTACTCCTATTTTATGGCTGTGGAAACTCAAAATCAGAGAGGTTAAGTTCTTTGCCCTAAGTCACACAGAAAATGGTAGCACCATAATTAATTTGTACTAATTTGTGACCCAGTATTTCCACTTTGCCAGAATGATATTCTAACTCAGATTCGACCATTTACTTGACTTTATCATAGGCCCATTTTCTAAAGCTTGTCTTCCTTCTATAAATTCTATGTGGTTTTTTCCATTATAATTTTTTTTATTTTACTTATGTTGGTTTTAACACTTTTATGAGAAACTTTTTGATAATAAAACATTATTCTTATTGATAAAACACTTGGGAATTGCTCCTGTGAACCTTCATTTTGGTTTGCATTTTGATGTCCTTTTAGAACCACCCTTCTTCTTAAAATCACACCAAAACTGTTGGATGACATTGCCTAAAACGGTGATTCCTGACCCATTGGCTACAGATCCTCAGAGGACATGAAGTTATTATATGGGGTTCTAAAGATGTACAATAGCCAATATTATGTGTAAAGTATTTCTATGACTTGAACATACACACTTAATATTTCAGAAATGCATGTGCACTGTTCTGAAGCAGAAAATATATATTTAGGTAAGTATAGGGGAGAAAAAGTAATACCTCTTCCTCAGCATCACAAGGTTTATGGCTGACACCCTTATAAGAAAAGCAAGTTTAAAAAGAGAAAGCATAACACATTTATTTAATACAAGTTTTGCATGGCATGGGAGCCTTCAGAAATGAAGATCCAAAAACCAGAGAAAACTGTATCTTTATGCTTCAGTTTGATGAGGAATAGAAGTCATGTAGAAGTACAATTGGACAAAAAGGGGGTAAGACTTAATGGTAATAAATTGGGGATGGGAAGGAAGGGGACTTAGCAACTCCTGTTTGTTTAGATTCTCCTTGGCCTCTGGGTATGGGGCTCAACACCTGTAACCTGGAGGTCTTCAGGGGAGAAAGGAGCAATTCAGAGAGTGATCTTCCTAGGTTCTATGGCTTGCTTCTGGGGGAAAAGAATTTTGGTTTCTATGGTTCACTTCAGGGGAGAAAAGGGGGCAGGCAAAGGTCAGAGAGACCTTTCTGCTTCTGCAGTCCTCTCAATCTCTCTCAGCTCAAAATGCCAGCCTGCCAAGGAGCCATACCTTGGAGTATTATGTTCAGAGCTCTGACGAAGAGAATCACTAAACTGACAGTTTGTGTGATTATTTATGTCTAATAAAGACTGAAAGTCATGTGCTTTCTACTAGGATCTGCACAATTTATTGACATTAAAAATAAGTTTCGTTTCACTTGCAAAGGCTGCACATTTCAGTTCTACATTTTGGTTCATTACCTAGCTCTGCTCTGATGTCATCAGAGGTTGTGCTGTCTCTCATCAGCCATCGTACAACTCTACAGCTATACTTTCCTGCTAACCCATTTTTCTCTGTGATGTGTCTTAATTTTTACCCTCTGTTCTTGTAATGCAGATTTTGCTCTTTGCTAATGCTATTTAAATAATTTCTAATAAAGATTTAATTATAAGTGGCGCATGTATTAAGTGATAGTAGAACTAGTTTTGCATGTACTAGAATTGTATATAATCAGGAAATTGGTTCCTGGGAGATTAATACCCTCTGTCTTTCAGCTAATTTATAGACAGCTCAACTGAAGCAAAGAAAAGATAATTCTTTAAGCATTGTGGTGACCACAATTTGCTTAACACTTCGATAGCTTCTAAGGACTAGTTTTGAGAGGAGTTTTCGTGTATGATTAAGGTAATATATCACAAAAGACCACCTTCAAACTGGAGTGAGGTTTGGCTAAGATTCATCTATACTCTAGAAGCCTACCAAGAACACAGCCAAGTACCTAAAGCTGACCTTCAAAACAGTCATGATAATACAAAAAATACAAAGTATGAAGTCAAAAAATAGAAGCAGGATTAGTACAGTAAAATGCAATCGGCAAGTAAACTAGCACAGAAGATAACATAATAAAATTAAATGTCTGTGAGATTTAAAAGCATACAGAAAGATATGGCTCTGTAATTTACTAGTAGTTTGATCTTGTGCATAAACATCAATTTCCTGAACTATAGAGGGATATAGCATGTACCTTGCAAGCTCATTTTAATGATTGAATTATAAAAATTATATGCAAAATGCCTAGCCCAGTGTAGACATCCAATCAATAATGTTACATAAAAATGATTGTTGGATAAATCCTAGGTAAATACTAGCCCCCCTCCCTCTTCAGCTAGACCTCTATCAGGGTGTTGGTATGATGTGTCCCTAATTCTCTTCTGCTAGTTTCTTCTCACAATGAGACTTCCCACCTTCCCCACTCTATTCTGAAGTTATTGCTGGGTTCTGCCCTTCTGTCTTATCACCTGATACTACATTCAAAATGAGGGCCAGTATCATTCATACCTTTTCCCCTCCTCCTCTAGCTCTGCCTTTCCTGTGTCCCAAGTGATAGATACTATGTGATCGTAACAGTTTAGCCATTAGTCCAAAATATTAAAATTTATTAAGTGTAGTGGATTCATGGATGCTCATTTTATTGTTTATATTTTTCTACACATTTGAAATATCTTAGAACTTTAAAACGTATTTTACAAAACAAGGAAAACAAAAGAAGAAACTTATATCCATTCATCTAGTCTCCATCTCATAAAGATGTACCCAAAATGCCATGCAATGTTCCAGGCACTTAGTGTAAAACCACATTTTCAGCCTTCAAGAATTTATGGTCTGGAAGAGGCATCAGACATATCAATAGATTATTACAGTGCATTGTTGTGAGTGCAATGATAAAGGTAAATTAAACGTACAATGAAAGAATTGAGGAAAGTTCTCCAGTCCACTGTTGGAGGCTTTTGTGAAGCTAGGACACCTGAGCTGAATCTTACAGCGTGAACAGAAGTCATGCAAGTGAATAAAGGAGGAAAGCATTCTTAGTAGGGGAAAGACCACAGTTAACAAACACAAACAGAATGATAGAAAACAGAAAAATAACCATTCTGCAGTCTTTAATAAAATAATGGATGTAGGAAACAATTATCAGTGAATAATAAAACCATGTAAAAGATTGTTAGAGAATTATATAATAGGACAGTCTGACATAATCTCAGCCTAATCAATTTTAAGAAAAAACATTGGGAAAACCAGAAAAATATGGTCCTCCAGTGTCTTAGAATAAGTTGTACACAGTAACACTTGTGAAGTAATTCCTAACAAAAGCAAAAACTAAATTGAACCTGGTTATAATCACGTCTCTAGCCTTAACTCCCTAATTACAGAAAATGCAAGAGATTATTATTGAAAATGCATGAGATGACAGAAAATACAGGATAATGAGCATGTTGAATCCACAAAGATAAAATTAGTCAACCTTAAAATGTGAGAAATTCTTCAGAGTAAAACCCAGTTTCTTCCATAAATAAATTGCATTTTTAAGAAAAGAAAAGAAACATCTAGATTAAAAGAAACTGACAAATATATCAACCAAATGCAATGAATGATTGTTTTTTAAATCTTGACAAATACATTTTTGAGATAATTAAAATAAATTGACCATAAATTCGAAATCAGATGGTATTAAGAAATTATTGTTCTCTTTTTGTTTGAGATGTATGTTGTTATATCTAATGTCCTTAATTGTTAGTTATAAATGCCTATTATAAATATTATAAGTGAAGCGAATTATCTGAGGTTTGTTTAAAAATACCCCAGAATTTTAAGTTGTTGGGGATAGAAGAAACAAAGCCTTCAGAACTGGATGTTGAAGCTTGGTGATGGATACACTCTAGTTCATTATATTACTTTTTACTGATTTGAGCACCATATAACTATTTCTGTAGTAAATTCTAATTTTTAATGGTAACTATTGATTCTGAGCAAATTATATTAGTTGTACTCAGTAAATACTAATACAATTGAAAGAGGGAGGGCTGAACAACAAAGCTGAAGAAGTGAGTTTAAGGTAGTATCAAATAAAGGAGCAAATACAAGTGATCAGAGTGAGAAAAAAAAGAGTAAGACTGGCCCAGTCAACACCAGTGAGTGGGCAAATGATCTATGCAAATACCAGATATAGAGGACCAGCATCTGTGGCTAGTCTATAGCCACAAACTTACACTCTCAAAGTCACCATACCTAAAATTGAATGCATGTTCAATTCCCACAAATGTATTACTCTCTACTAGTCCTAATTTTAATTAATGGCAGAAGCCAAAAACCTAGCAGTTAACCCCAAATCTTTCTCCCCTTCACCTCTCATTACGCTTGAACTCATCACATATATCTCTCAAATCCATTCACTTATGCCCATCTTGGGGATCATCACTCTGGTCCAAGTAACACCAATTTTTGCCTGGTTTCCTCCAATATCTCGTAACAGTTATATCTACATTTAGTCTAGCTCCCATCTCACATCTGTTCTCATTTCAGTAGCTTCAGTGAAATGTTTTAAATTCATGTATGATTACATCAAAACTCTGCTTCAAACCTTTTATGGATTATGATTGGGTCCATAAGTACATCTTCATGTGACACTTATATCACATCACCACTTGAGTGCTGTAGCCACCAAACTCTCCTTGGGATCCTTGAATGTACCATGTTACTTCCACTTTGGAACCTCTGATATGACTTTCTCTCTGCCTGGAAAGCTCACACTCCCACTGTTCTCCTCATCACCAAGCAGACTTCTTCTCAATGCCTCACATGTCACTTGAAATGTCACTTCTCCCCAAAATCCTTCCTTGACCATTCCTCATGAGATTAGATTGGCTCTGCCATCTTCCCTAAGAGCTCTCTACTTTTTTTTTACAGCAACTTAAAAAAAGTCATTTAATTTACAAAAAAAGGTTATTTAAAATATACATAGTTTAAAATATTATTAAAAATTACTAAGATTAAAATATTATTTTAATAGATTATATCCTTCATGATGGTAGATAGTTCTCTGTTATGATTATTGTACCATCCCCATCTCTCAGGCTATGCCTGATAGCTGATGCTCATAATGTATCTGCAGTGTATTTACTGATCCCCTAATTCTAGTCAACAGAGTATTGCATTAACTCCCTGTTAGGTCATACAATAATCTCCCAAAATAGGATAGGGAATTTCAAATCCTATAACCTGGAGACACATAAAGAATGTATACCTAGAGTTAGGGAGGAACAGTTCTAAATGGGGTTTAATATTTAGGAACCCAGGACTGGCAATAAGACCACTATACATGTGGGCCAAAGGAGGTAGTGGCCTATATTGGGAGGAATAAATAAGTCTGTCAATTTAAGGAAATCAACTGTGTAAAAGAAATTAATAGGACAAAGTACATTTTAGTTATTCCTGCAAGCAGGCTCTGAAGAGTGTGAAAAATAGACTTGGTAGAGACAACACAAAAGCCCTTAGAGAGCATGATGGAGACTTCTAAGTTATTTCACTAGGAAGCCCGATAGGGGGACAAGTGTAAAGCAAAATTCTTAATTAAATTGAACATGAAAAGTTAAATTCTGTCTGCAAGTAGATGGAAAAGAATTATAAAAGGCCACATGTGGTTATAAGTAATACAGAACCGAGATTCCCCAAAGACAAGAAGCCCTGTGTTAATCCTCTTTGTGGCTCCAAAGGGGAGAGAAAAGATTAAGCCTCCTTGTGGAGATCATGTGATGACTTCCTGAGCCAGAGCCAGCATTTCCATGGAAACTTCTCTTCCTCTTCACACACACACTGCAAAGGCTACTACCTGGAAAGGCTGCTCTGAGTCTCAAAAAAGTTGTATAGAGGAGCCTTGATGTTTTTCTAAATAATGAGACAAGCTCTAGTAAAAAGAGGAGAAAGCTGAGCATTCTGCTTTCTGATTCTGAAATACTGACGTTTCATTATCACCAGGATAGCGATGGCTTTCCCTAGAACCTCTCAGTTAAGGGTCCAAACACTGATGATTTCTTCAAAGGTTTCATTTTCTCTGCCTTGTTCTTTAAGTTTGGGGGACTACCCAGCTTTAGGTGTGGAGCAGGATAAAGAAGGAAGCCTCAGAGGGACAATTTGGATTTGATTCTCATTTTGTCACTCTTCAGCTCACAAAAAGGCTCACCTTAATTTAAGCCACTGAGTAAGTCTTTAAGCCCCTCCATGGATTGGTCCCAAGTTTCATTTTCTATAACGTGGGAATCTAATGCTTCAACTCAGGGAGAGGGAACGCAGTTCCCACCTCTACCCATTTCCCTTGCCTCAAGTGTGGACTCTATTGTCATTTGTCTTTCCATATTATGCCCACCCGCTGAGATGTTACTCTGGGGGCACTTCTTTGATAACACTCACAAACTATTATCCAAAATTATGCAATCCTTCCCAATGCTCTCAGTTCACAAATGCACTTCTGTAAAAAGTTGGATGTACTTATTATCTGTGCTACTAATTTGAAAACTAACATAAGTGGCTAAAATTATATTTTTAGCCATGCATTTCAATTTCCCTAGCTCACTATATGCACAAAGAACTTATGAAAGAATTGAGATGATCAGAATGTATTTGTTGAATAAATATGTTACTCCTATTCATTTACTCACTAAACTGAGAATTCCTTTGTATGAGTCACATTGCAAACAAAATATCAAATAAATTCCTAATTTCTAGAATTTATGGGTGAAATAATATGGCCACAGCATTAGAGAGAGGGAGAGAGAGAGAGAGAGATTTTTGGAGTGGTATCTCCCCACAATGAAGCAGATCACCCAGATATTAAAGTGGTCTATCCTTGGGAATAATCAGAAAATGCATCAAGATAATCAAAGTATCAAGACAATTTTTTTCCTGATACTTCGTATACAATATATAAACTGAAACATAATCAGATGTAAGGAAAAATCTCTGGGTTGTGAAAAAAATCTGTTTGCAAAATTAGTTCTACAAATGTTGTAGCCTATGTATGATCTCTGAGAAATATCCATCTTTTATCCATAACCTCTAGAACTTCCTCACCTTTCTTTAAGAGAAGCTCTATTCCTGACAGTGCTTCTCATTTGCAAATTCAAATTATCATCAATTTTATAGTCAATTAACTGGGTTTGCTTATGTCATGCATAATTATTATTAACTTTATTGTTCATATTCTAACAATAAGAATTAAACTATTAATGATGAATAGTGTGTCTCACTTTAACATAGGCCTATCCCACTGGTGGGATACTTGCCAACTCCAAAGAAAAGTTAGTCATGTGCTTTTCAGAAGATGAAAGCTTAAGATAAAGACTGATGTGCTTGATACTGGAGGTGGAAGTGGTATTATATAGGTCTTAGCCAAGACATGTGATAGTCACAGTAGGGATAACTGGAAAGAGAAGTCTGTGGCTCTGATTAACCAGCTCAAGTAGATCTTGTGTGGATGGGAGGAAGAATGCTCCTGGCTGTTTTATACTGCCTGCTGTGGAGTTTTCAAATCTCCACTGGCCATTTCCCTCGAGCCTGTGCCTCTTCCAAGAACCTGATGGAGAAGGAATGCTGCCCACCATGGAGAGGTGATGGGAGTCCCTGTGGCCAGCTCTCAGGCCGGGGTTCCTGTCAGGACATCCTTCTGTCCAATGCACCATTTGGGCCTCAATTCCCCTTCACAGGGGTGGATGACCGGGAGTCTTGGCCCTCTGTCTTTTATAATAGGACCTGCCAGTGCTCCAGCAACTTCATGGGATTTAACTGTGGAAATTGCAAGTTTGGCTTTTCGGGACCAAACTGCACAGAGAGAAAACTCTTGGTGAGAAGAAACATCTTTGATTTGAGTGTCTCAGAGAAGGACAAATTTCTTGCCTACCTCAATTTAGCGAAGCATACTGTCAGCCCAGACTATGTCATCCCCACAGGCACCTATGGCCAGATGAATAATGGATCGACACCCATGTTTAATGACATCAGCGTTTATGACCTCTTTGTCTGGATGCATTATTATGTGTCAAGGGACACACTGCTCGGAGGGTCTGAAATCTGGAGAGACATTGACTTTGCCCATGAAGCACCAGGTTTTCTGCCTTGGCATAGACTACTTTTGTTGCTGTGGGAACAAGAAATCCAGAAGCTGACAGGGGATGAGAACTTCACTATTCCATATTGGGATTGGCGGGATGCAGAAAACTGTGACATTTGCACAGATGAGTATATGGGAGGTCACCACCCAGCAAACCCTAACCTACTCAGCCCAGCATCATTCTTCTCCTCTTGGCAGGTAAGATGCACTGGACATACAATGTCAGAGCAGAAAGGAACCTTGGCAATCACTTCTTCAGGCAGGTCATTATAAATTTCCCTTCAGACTTGTGCCACCTAGCATAGAAAACGTACCTTGTTAAGAGCTCTCAGCGTACATCACAATTTTCCTTAATAGCACACTTTAGATATTTGTGTGACTATTTGTCTAATTTCCTCTACTAGGTTTCCAAGCTGCAGTGAACAAAGAGTACTTAATTCATCACTGTATTTCATAGCCCCTAGTATGGTCCCTGGCAAATGGCAATACCTTCTTACAAATTTGTGAATGAGTAAATGAATGGATTAATGAATGCATATTTAGATGATTAAAGAAACAAATGATCTAGGCCAGAGTTTCTGGGTGTATACATACATATTGAGTGCAATGTGCACCATCTGGGGGATGGTCACTTTTGAAGCTCTGACTTGAGGGGGGAGGAGGGGAAAGGGCAATATATGTAACCTTAACATTTGTACCCCCATAATATGCTGAAATAAAAAAAAAATTATTCACAATAAAACTCATATGGTGTACAAATTAAAAATGCAAATTCCTACTCCTATTCCAGACCCATTGATCATAATCTTCAGCAGAAGGGTCCTGAGAAAGCATAATTTACTAAATGTCTACCGTGATTATTGTCATCAAAAAAGTTTGGGAAATACTTATTGGATTAGATATTCATTTTTTAATATTTGAGAATCCTGAAGTTCAAATAGGTAAATGAAAACAGCTAATATTCATTGAGCATGTAGCATGTGTAAGCCCTATTGCAAGTGTTTTTCTGCGTTAATTCATTTAATATGCTTATTAACCTTTCCCCATTTTAAAGGTATAAAAGGTACAGGATAACTTGCATAAGATCACACAGGTGGTAAGCAGCAAAAATATTTGTTTGGGGATAGTCTGTCTGCATAACTGCTCTATGCTTTTTCCAAGGACAAGACTGCTGTTCCATCTTTAGCTAAAGGATCTTGTCTATTCTGTCTCATTTTTTCATGAAGCTGCAGAAGATATTAGCTTTCTTCCTAAATACTTGCAAACTTTAGATACAACATAAGGGACTGCTACTTTGAAATTGCAATCCTATTTCTCCTATTCTGAATTTTTCATTATGAATTAGAAACAAAGTGTAACCAAAGAAATATGTGTTTAATTATCATTTTAAAACCATAAAGGTAGAAGGAATGCTTTTATGCCTGTCTTCCAAAAATTTCTAACGCAGCACTTTTGGCTAGCAATGCTTTATGAAATTAAGCCCAATATTCAAATGGGATGGGAAGAATAGTGCATTTGATGCCTCATACTCTGCAGTTTTGAAATATAGGTGCCTCCTCCTCCCAAGTTCACATACCTTCCAAATGGAGCCTATTGAAGCTCGTTGGAAAATGGCCACTGTATAATTTCTGGTGCCATGAATGTAAGCTATTTACCAACAGTAAGGAGTATATTTGTGCAGGAAAGGCTAGAAAAAATTTACTTGCAAAAAGTCTATTTCAATAAGCCTTAAGACCTCCCACATTAATCTATAAAGTGCAAAACTCTCATCTAGCTCTCACGTCCTCTGTTACTGCTGAAAATGCTGCTAAGCTTGGATGTAGGATTTTCAGTCAGTTATAATGTTTTCCTTAACTGTGTAGCTTCACTTGACCCAGAAAGGCTGGGGGATTATCTAAAGTATCAAAAAAAAAATTTACATCAATCAAACTGAAGCTTAATGGATAGATACAAATTAATATTTAATTATATGAGGTGTATACTATCCAGATGATACCCAGAATTCTATTTGTGTTGCTTTTTATAATTATTAAGTGGATTTCTGTCTTTCTTTTTTCTTCTTATGATTGTAGCCAGTTTTTTCAGTTTCTAAAGAAAATTTTTGGGTCTAGAATGTAAGCACCAGATTGAAATTGTTACAATATTAACTACAACCTTGTTCCACGTTTTTAAAATAAAATTAGAATATACAGTGGAAGAAAAGACCACTTGGGGGAAAAAAAAGCATACCACAATTTAAACAAGGAAGAAGAACATTTAAAGGTGAACATTTGGGGTCCACCTACTGTGTCTAAGTAGTGTCAAGGGATAATCAGTGGCAGAGATGACAGTCACACTCAGCTCCATTGGCTGTTTCTATTTCTTCACACAGCCTCTCTGGTTACAGAGTCCATCAAAAATTAAGATCAGTTGCTTATATTGATCTAATTCAGCAGTCTTCAGTGTGAAAATCACCTAGGGAGCTTTTTAAGAACATTTTAAAAAATAAAACACTTGCACAAGCTCTGCCCACCTAGTTTCTGTTTTTATTTTATTTATTTTGTATTCATTTATATTTTTTCCCACCAACTTCTTGCCAGAAATTCAGATTCAAGTGGTTTGCTGTGAAGTGCAGGCATCTGTAGTTTTATATTAAAACTTCCTCATGTGATTCTAATACGCAGCCAGAGCTAAGAGTCACTGATTTAATGATTATGGAGATTGTTTTGGTATCTCTTTACTTTCACTTTACAAAAACACAAATTCTGTAATAAACACGCCATTAACTTGAATGCTTTTTGCCTGAATTGAACACTCAAATTAAGAACTTAGACAATTTTGTGTGAGATGAAATTTGAATAGCTTCCGGACTACGTTCATTAATAAATACCTTCCAAATTAGCTAGGCTGATAGCTCCTCTCATACAAAGCTTTCATTTTTTTAATTGGTTTCAGATATCTTTTCAGCTGACACAAAAATGGAGGTTTTAGAGATTTGATATTTATCAACTGAGCAGAGAGAACGTCAATGGTATCTAGTACAGTGCTCGCATTTTATAAAAGAAGATAAAGAGGGCTAAAAATGGTAGAATGATTTGTCCAAAGTCACCCATCTGAGGACAAAAACCAAGTGGCTCTGAATCCAAGCTATTTACTTCAACCGTGTTGCTCCCTATTTATAAGTATCCATTTAGGCTCAAAAGGGATGGAACAAACCACTCATTTATAGATGTGTAATTTGACATGTAGTCATTTTTGACTCCCTTAAAATGCATTTGCCCCAGACAACATGGACAGACACAATGATGTAGTCCTTTTCATTTAGTCATAATGACAATATTCTGTTAGACTTTTATGGATCCACCTCTCTTACTCAGGTAGAATTTGACCCTCTCCCTTGGTGCCATAATTACGTTTTTTACAGATTTATATCATAGAATACATAATTTTTCAGTACATATTATGGTTTTCAAATTTGTCTGTGTATACCAGATTGTTAGCCACTCCTAGGCAGAGATCATTTCTAAATATTACTGGATCCACAGAGCCCAGACCATAATATATACATGAAACGGGCTCTATAAATACATGCTGAATTGAACAAAATTTGACAGCAGAGAAATGTTAACTCCAGTTCTAACATAGATTAAAAATTGAACTCTGCATGGGTGGATTTCTAGGACCTTAGACGATACTTTTTAATGCATGGCATTTTACCCAATGCCAAGGACACGGCAATGTCAACAGCAGCCACTTACTCAAATTCAGGGATAAGACATTTTGTGCATTCAAGAAAAAAAGCAAGAGTACAGCAAAGAAGATCAAGCAAGTTGCAACATAGCTGTTATTTAAATGAGATTAAGAATATTTACTTGGCAGAGTTTTCTATCAAATAAGATACACTTTATAAGATGAAGTCAGATAATTAATGTTAGTTTTCTAAGAAAGTTTACATTCACAGTTCATGTCTTCTATTTGTTCATTTATTTATTTGTTTAATGACAAAAGCTTTTGAAGTAGAGGCCATGTTTGTCATCAATTAAAATAGTCCATCATTTTTGGAGGTGGAGGTTGCTTAATAACATTTAAGTATAAAATACCTATGCTCAGCACAGTTAGATCCACGTTATACAACCAACAGATAAGCTAGTCATTAAAAGAAAAGGGATATCAGGAATAGCTGTCATGATGAATCAAAAGAAAGAGTAAAAAACATTCCCCAGCTGATAGACATGAGCAAATTGTGGTCAGGGAATTCACTCATCAGCTGAAAAGCACATCACAGGGAAGCAAACTGTGGGAAGGAAAAAAAGTCACATTTCAGCAGAAAGTCATGGGTTTTGGGTAACCATGACAACAGCTCAGTGAAATAACAGCTTTTCTTTTTTCTTTATGAAAAAGATTCTGTGGAATGTCATATGGTTTACATTTTTCCCAGATAAACCTCTAATACCATACCAGAATCTTTGCTTCTGAAAGCTTTTAATAGCTGACACTTTAGTACTATTTCTTTAAATTTAAGAGAAAACTATATAGGTTCATCTGTTTCTTCTTTCTATCTCTTTTTTATTCTTTGACTTGGAGCACTTGATTCCCCCCTCCCAGGGTATGTTATAAGTCACTTGTGTTGAAATAGAAAAAGAACAACATTGTTCTTTTTAGAAGACCTGGGCTCAAATTCTACCTCTGCCACTTACCAGATGACATTGGACAAGTATTTAAAATCTTTGACCTTTGGTTTTTCTCGAGAGAAAAATAATGAGGTGCAGTTATCACATAAATTTCTTTTTTCTGTTAATATGTGGACTAAATAGAATAAAAGCAGAATAATGTAGAAAAAAAGGGCATACATCAACACGAATGTTGAGTCACATCAACATGAATTTGAGGGGAGTTTTGTAACTTAGCCATGAGACCCTAAGCAAGATGCTTAACTATTCTGAGACTTTTTCCCCTCTAAAATTAGAATAATATAGCTTAAAACATTACTGTGAAGAAATTCAATGAAATTTGTTCCTGCAAAATGACTTGTTTAGTATCTGACATATGTTTGAGTTTCATGTGTGGAAAGAATTACTATATTTTTAAGTGATATATCAAAGTTAGGAATTATAATAATGAATATTTGAACAGTATTATAGACCTAGGATTAAAAATGAGTTGGTGGCTGTCCAATGGTCTTGTATTCAGTAATAATTATAGTAGTTGTCATTTTTAAACACTACACCTGGCACTATACTAAATGCTTTACATATGTTATATTATTTGATCCTTGATAAATTGTTATAATCCCAATTTATACATGAAAAACTTAATACCCAGAACTTAAGTAACTTGCCCCAGGTCACATAGCTAGTAGTGTCAATATTGGAAACCACATTTTTCTGGCTATAGTCTTCCCGATTATAACCACAATGCTAATGATTTCTCATTCTCTGCCTCCTCTTCCATGTCAAATATAAAGACAATGGTTTGGAGTTAAGATTTTCAAATTATTTCTGGAACCAGGGTAGATTTCTTCCTTGTTGCTAATACCTCCAGTCATCTGAACACTTAGTCACTTGGCAGTTGGCATTTCAGCAAAAATAGTTTCATTCAAGCCTCTCTAATTTAACCAAGTCTGCTGTAGGAGTCTTTTAGGCAGCAGGATCTTTTGAAAATACCCTGAGAAGGTTTATTATTCAAAGAGGAATGGAATGACTTCATCTAGGTACCTGCTGTGGTGTCTAGCTAATCAAAATTATAAAGGCATCCAACATACCAAATTCAGTGCAAAAGTTAGGTTAATATGATTCAACCATTCCTACACCATTAATAGATGACAATAAATGTAGTGGATATAGCTTTGGAATCAGGGGTTTGTGTTTTAGTGCTTGGGTTCTGACTCCAAACATCATATGAACTTAAGAGAAGTCGACCAACAGTTCTAGTTGTCAATTACATGTGAATAAAAGGATTAAGGAATGTCTTGAAGTAAAAGGAAAACTGGAAACTGAAATTTTTTGAGTCAGGAACTATTTGTTCAAGTTTCTTTTCATGTATCATAGTACAGTTAAAGAAACTGAGACTTACCAAGTCTAAAAAATATATTCATTGTCACATTGCTAGTAAGCAAATGAGCCAGAATTGTAGGCTGCATCTACTTGAACCTGGGGCCCAGTTTTTTCCTACCATGCAATAGTTCAATTCTTAAGTTATTTCTTAGTGACCAAAAATTAAAAGTGGCTTCTGTAAGATTTTCTTATCGAACACAGTAGCAGCCATCTTTCTGTGTGTTTGTAAGTACACTATGATGTTTGCACAATGACAAAATTGTCTAACGATGCATTTCTCAGGACATATCCCTGTCGTTAAGTGATGTATAACTGTGTTAATCTAATAATTAGAAATCTAAAGATGTTAATCAGAAATTCCAATCTTTCTATCTTCTCCTCTTCACTCAGAGGTGGTGACAATTTCTTTAACACAAATGTGTTTTGTACAGATTATCTGTAGCCAACTGGAGGAATACAACAGCCGTCAGGCTCTATGCAATGGAACTCAAGAGGGACCGTTACTGCGCAATCCTGGAAACCATGACAGAGCTAGGACCCCAAGGCTTCCCTCTTCAGCTGATGTGGAATTTTGCTTGAGTTTGACCCAGTATGAATCTGGCTCCATGGATAAAACTGCCAATTTCAGCTTTAGAAACACACTGGAAGGTAATCTCTTTATTTTCACTCAGTTATTTATTTATTTTTTTTCTAAATTCGTGTTTACAGCCCCTTATCCAAAATCCTGGGCCCAGACGTGTTTGGAAATCCAGAATTTTCTGAGTTGAGTAAGGATATGCATTGTGTATGTCTATGTTGACAATAACCCCAGCAGACTCTGGGCAGCACATCATAATCCAACACATTAATAATGCTTCAGAGAAATGTATGAATATATCCACCATGGGAATAAACAGAGACAATAGACAGCCCAATGGTGAATAAAGTCAAGTTTTTTCCACTGGGAGAGTATTGGCGCAAAACAAAATAATTCCATTTTCAGAGCTTTTTGTATCATAAAATTATAGATATAGGGCTATGGACCTATAGTTTTTCCTAAATTTTAGTGTATGAAACAAGTCCATTTTTTTAACTATAATAAGGACACAGCTCATATGTCAGGTCATCCTATTATCCCTCAAGATTTCTGTATTCATCAGAGCTTCCTTCTCACAGTCTTTTCTAACTCCTAGCTACTTCTCCTACAAATTTCTCAATCTTGCTTGCATCTTCCATTCAACAGCTGTTCATTCTTCTCTGCTGAGAGCTGACTCAGTCATGAAACGCATACCATTCACCTCAATTTGCACTGGGGAAATAAACTCACAACAACCAAAGCAACACAAAAACAAAAAGTCACTCAAGTCACAAATTTAACGGGAGGTTTGGAAGGCCTAGGGAGCTAATTTGTGGCAAAGCAGACAACTCAAAATTTAACACTGGGCATCCTGCCTCCTAAAAGTCCTTTGGCAGCCTACCATGCATACAAACTTTTCTCTCTTTTGTAATCCTTTTTGCCTTAACTTTTTTTCTTTTTGTTGTTTTACACCCTACCTTTTCTTGATCTACTATAGAGAGCAGTTTTACTGTCTCATTCATTTCTCTGTTTTATTTCAAACCTTAATCTTCAGGTCTTATATCCAGAAGCAAGTTAAGCAATAAGAGTCCCATCCTGAAGAGGAATTCTGTTTGCCAGCTATTAAAATAGAAATTATGTTTATTCTTATACAGAAATATTAATGATTAACTTTTTAAAGTAATCACTATGTTCAAGGCATTGTGCCAAACACTTTGTATGACATTATCTCACTTAATTCTTAAATTATCCCCCGAGAAGATTTCATTATTATTCCCACTTTGAAGAGAAGAAACAGGATTAGAGATAAGGAGTAATTTGGTTATAATTGGTCATTGAATGAGCAGCAGAACTAATCTACATCTAGATTTGTCAAGTACCAAAGTCCAGTTTCTTTCCATTGCACTGTAGTTACCCAGAATGATTTGAGAGTTCCTTGAAAGTGGACAACATCAATTTGGTCTTTCAATATAATGTAAGAAGGCAATGCACAGCACCAGGAATTCTCAGAGCCCATATGCCAAGACTAAGACACATAATTTGGCAGTCACCATCTGGGAGAATTGGTGTCCCATTGGACTGTGCAGGGATTAATAGCAGTACTCCAAATCCTGACATTAGTGACCTTGCAAAGCGGGGTTTCATCTTTAAAAGAACTGGAGTACTTTGCAGGTTTTTCAGGCAGAGTTTTCAGTCATAAGTGACAAAGTATATATTTTGTTATTAAAGAACATGGGCTGCTTAAAGAAATAAGGCAGGAGAATCTCACTCCTCTAGGGCCTCAAGTCAAACAAAAGAAGTGTCCTATGATGTGTCAACTGAGCCAGTGGTTTTCAAATGAAGTTCTAACACACAGGTAGGTAGGGAACATCAGATTTATTGCAAAGAATTTGCTACTGCTAATAATTTATGTTTGTGAATTTATTTTTTTCCAATAATTTATCATCCACACACTCTGGTACACTTTCTTGAGAAGCAGAGAAAAGGCATAATAGCACATTATCTGGCACATAGTAGGTGTTCAATAAGTATATGATGACTGAATACATAAATAATAACCAGGGTCCTTCTGATTGTGTCTAACCCATAACTTAGCTTATCTATGCCTGCTATATAAACTCCGTGTCATGGTGGCTTAAAAATATTGGAAACCATTGATCGAAGCTACCAACAAGCACTTTTCCTGATCAGGAACATATTTTTAAAATATTTTCTTTAAACTTTTATTTAGAAACAATTTTAAGATTACAGAAAAATTGCAAAAATAAAAGTAGTACAAAAATCGTGTATGTAATAACCTTTACCCAGATTCTCTTACTGTTTATACTTTATCCTGTTTGTCTCTCCCCCCAAGTCTGAACCATTTGAGGTTAAGTTGCATAGATCATAACTCTTTACTCCTGAATATTTCAGTGCATGTTTCCTAAGAATAAGAATGGGCTCTTCTATAACCACATAACAATTTTCAACTTTAGTAAATTTTGTATTTATATAATGCTTTTATGTAATCTTTTTATATTTTGGTTTTTTCAATAGACTTAATAATATCCTTTATAACATTTTTCCTCCCCAGAATAGGAGCCAGTTTAAGGTCAAGTAGCACTTAGTTGTCATGGTTCTTTAGCCTTCTTCAATGTGAAATGTTTCCACAGCCTTTCATGTGTGTATACCTCTTTATGAGATTGACAGTTCTGGAGAATGCAGTCCCTGTCCCTCATTTTTTAATAGAATGTTCCTGTTTTTGAGTTTGTCTGGTATTTCCTTATGACTGGATCCAGGCAATGCATTCTTAGACAGAATTCTACATAGGCGATTTTATGTCTTTCTGAGAGGATATCACATCTGGAGGACATGGTGATCATTTGCCTCATGTTAGTGCTTAATTGTGATCACCTGCTCCAGATGTGGTCCACTTTTCCCACTGTATTATTTTTTTCCCCTTTCCACCTATCACACTGTCTACATGGAGACATTTTTCAAAATTATGTAAATATCCTGCCTCTTATCACAATTTTCTCCTGCAGTTAGCATCCATTGATGATTACAAAATTATGACTTTCCAACTGCAACACTCTTTTTACATTTATTAGCCAACAGTCAAGATTCTATTGTTGGCAAAAATTCTCCATTCCATCTATCGATTGATCGATCTATCTATCTATCCATTAATGGTAGGGAGTAAAGGCTTTCTATTTGTTCAATGGTATATAATTCAACATGCTTAATTATCTTTATGCTCAATAGTTCCAGAATTTGTCCATGGTATAACTTCAAGCTGGTTCTTATGTCTCTGTTTTATATGTACATCATTTTAAGCACTTTCTGTCTGGTGTAATAAATTATTCTAGACTTATCTTGTACCTACAAATTCCAGGTCTAGAATTAGCCGTATCTTCAAAGAACAATTATTCTTTTCTTTGGGAAGAATACTCAAGGCCAAAATCTGGGAGCAAATTTTGTCCCCTGAAGAGACACATATTATCTTACAACCTGGATAGGGTAGGAATGAATTATTGCTTTTGATTGAACCTTACAGTTATTGCTGCCCTTTTGACTTTTAGGCCTTGTAAAAGATGTGTAATGTACTTCCTATGGAATAAATTTTCACAGTCATTCCTAGGACGAAGGAAATGTGTTTTTATCCACTGAACTTATTTATGTAACCTCAACTTCTTCTTAGATTTCAACGGTGAATTTAAGAGTGAAGATAAGCAATTTTTGAATTGCATAGTAGAGACCTCATGTTTCTAGATACAGCAAAGAAAAATAACCTGCATTATAAAAGGTAGTCTTCTGATTAAATAGGGGTCCCTGTGACATCTGAGGTATTAGATTCCAAGAGGAATCCTCTCTTGTGCAAATCTGTAACTGCCCACTGTGCCCTGTTTTCACAGTTTACCAGAGTGTTAACTAAATTAGCACTGTTGGGGGTGGGACATGGGGACTGGGAGTTCAGAGACGGTCAAAGGCAATTAAACTGACTAGGTATACATTTCTACTAGAATTGTTAAGGTTTTATGTCTTACATTTAAGTCTTTTATCCACCTTAAATTAATTTTTGTATGTGGCAAGGCATAGGGATACTATTTCATTCTTCTGCATGTGGCTATCCAGTCTTCCCTGCACCATTTGTGGAAAAGGGCTTCTTTTCCCCAATGTATGTTGTTGCCTGCTTTGTCGAAGATTAGTTGGTCATAGGCAGATGGTTTTATTTCTGGGTTCTCTGTTCTGTTCCATTGGCCTATGTCTCTACTTCTATACCAGTACTATGCTATTTTGGTTACTGTAACCTTGTGGTAAAATTTGAAGTCTGGTAATGTGATGCCTCCAGATTTGTTCTTTTTGCTTAAGATCGTCTTGGCTATTTGGGCTCTTTTTTGGTTCCAAATGAAGCATAGAATTACTTTTTCTAGATCTGTGAAATGTGATATTGATATTTTGATGGTGATTGTGATAAATCTGTAAATCACTTTGAGCAGTATGGACATTTTAACAATGTTGATTCTACCAATCCATGAGCATGAGATGTTTTTCCATTTGATTGTGTCATCTATGACTTCTTTCATCAGTGTTTTGTAGTTCTCCTTGCAGAGATCTTTCACCTTCTTGAATGCCTGTCAAATTCTTAATCATTAATTCTTAATGCCTCCTCTCTCAAAGCAGGAGGGTGGCAGGACCAGAATATGAACATGTTCATTTCCTCTGGTCGTTAGAAACTCTCTAGTTAGTATGCAGTAATAGCCTGTTAGAAATCATGACTATTTGAACATTAGGGGGCATTTTAATTCTTGCAGAGACAGATTTTTTTTACAACTAGTGACATTGTTGAGACATCTGGGTAGTAGAGACTTACAGTTTTATATTTCTTTCTGAATGAACTTAGAATAGTTTAAAGTTTGAGGATATTATTGCTTCACGCTCAGTAAACTTTTAGCAATAGCTTCAATAATGATGTAACCTGGCTTCTCTCTGCAAAGAAAAAGTGGAATGCTAGTCCTACTCATGTATTTATACATTTTAAATGACTCTTCTATCTCTTCTCTCTTCTACTCCCCTTCTGCAGTCATACTGGTAGGCAATTTGTTGTTCTTTTCAAATACGAATATTGAAAAAGTAAAGTAAATTTATTTAAGGCATGTGCCATCTGTGCTCTAAATTAAAAGGTGCTGATATTATGTGTTGGCAGGCATCATCTTACTAAGCTCCTTTGGGTGGAGAGAGAGAGAGGGAGAGAGAGAGAGAGATTTTCTAGATTGGAGTAGGGCCCACTAAGGTCAATTGAAACACTGATTTTGAAGGCATATAGAACTGGATTTAAATATAAGTTCCAACCATTTTCCTCATTTATAAAATGTATCTAATAATTACATGTTTAGTCTATTCTGAGGATATAGTACTAGGTTCTATGTTTATACATCCATAAGAAATGTTTCTCTTTTCCCTCTTGCCTTCTCTGTAATCTTTAATAGTTTTCTTAATTTCTCTTATAATTTAGCACAGGTTATTAGTCTTCATGATATGCATTTATCTGTATTCAAGAGTTTTCATTTAATTTTTCATCATTTGAATTTACTGCTGTGGAAAAAGTCCTTTTACTAAGAGATAATCTTATTTTTCCAAGAATTCAATTTAAGGTCCTAGAAAATCTTTATGGAACAAAATAGTAATGCACCTCTCCTAATGGACATTTCACTTTTTTGGGACAAATCTTGGGGGAAAATGCCACAAATTAGCAATAAGTACTGCAAAGAAAAAGTAGAACTCTTTTATGCATATATTAATTAAACAAATATAAGTTGAGAGACTTCAGGATAACAAAGGCAAATTTTTAATGATTGTCTGACACATTTATAGGACTGCTTTGAGATCTTCTATAGTGATTGATAGCAAATATTTTGGTTTCAGAATCTATTTACAACTCTTACAATGTAGGGAAAACCAGCAAGCTTTTCTTATTGTGAGTTATATCTATGACTACTTACCATTTATAAAACTGAAATTGAGAAATTTTGAAAATATGTATTGATTCATTAAAAATAGCAGTAATAAATTCATTATATGCTTGTAAAAATAATATAATTTTTAAAAATATTTTCAAAAACAGTAAGTGGAATGACACTGCTTTATATTTTTACAAATAGAATACATCTGGAGTCTTATGTTTGCTTCTGCATGCACTACATTATGATTTTCTGTTTGGTTAAAGAACTTGAAGAAAATCTAGCTTCACATAATTACATAATTGGAATATGAAGAAGTATTTTTTAAACTATGTTCAGACAAGTGTATATCTTCTTTGTTTCTATACTTAAACTTCATAAGTGGCAATTTCTTGAAAGTTTAATTGCACTGTCAAGTTTGAAATCATATCAATGAACTTTTTGTATTTTTTTTTCTTCCTAAAATTTTATTGGGGGAAAACTACAAAACATTTACAGTACAATGTTTACAGTCACAATTTGTAGTGAGCTAATTTCCCAAAATATATTACCACTCAAGTTGACTTATCTTGTTACATTCAAAACCTACTCTGTCAAAGTAGT
>CAUYRT010098790.1:0-30039 GCA_963574885.1 Lepilemur ruficaudatus
AGAAAAAAAAATCACAATTAAAGAGTTTTAGGGGATTCTGAACTCATTATTATTATTCAAAATATAAAAATTTGACAACTTCCTCATTAGTTTCTAAGAACTGGTTGACATCAGAAAGGATGACAACATGCTAGCTGAATGCAACAAGAACTTCTGCATTAGGTCAGGTATGGTAGCTCACGCCTGTAATCCTAGCACTCTGGGAGGCTGAGGCGGGTGGATTGCTCAAGGTCAGGAGTTCAAAACCAGCCTGAGCAAGAGCGAGACCCCATCTCTACTAAAAAATAGAAATAAATTAATTGGCCAACTAAAAATACATAGAAAAAATCAGCCAGGCATGGTGGCGCATGCCTGTAGTCCCAGCTACTCGGGAGGCCGGGGCAGAAGGATCGCTTGAGCCCAGGAGTTTGAGGTTGCTGTGAGCTAGGCTGATGCCACGGCATTCATTCTAGCCCAGACAACAGAGTGAGACTCTGTCTCCAAAAAAAAAAAAAAGAACTTCTGCATTTCTGCATTACTGATTGATGCGATTTAAAAATTCTGCCACAACATACCAAGCTCAGTCAACAGCCTTTTCCCATTTAGCTCTTATCTTCAATAGGCATTCTTTTCAACCATTAAAAATGCCACCTAAATGAACCCCACTTAATCACACCTATAAATCCCTGCCAAAAAAACCCAAAAAATTTAAGCATGTTCAATTAGATTATTAATATTTTTAGCTGACTAAAAAGGACTTTTAGTAAAATGCATTTTTAAAAATCTTTTCATTTCCTCTTTAAAAATATTTTTTGAGCATCTTATAATGTATATAGTATAGCAGGATAATAGCTGATGTATATGCATTTGTCAGCACATATTTAACAGCAAAAGCACCTGGAGTCCACTGATTGTCTAGTTCAATTGGCACGTTAGGTCTATAATGTAAGTTATACCCTTAGTTAACCTGTGCTTCTCAAATTTTACAGATTAAGGAGGAAATATAATTGCCAATTTTCAAGCAAATTATGAAACTATTTTTCCACATGGATGTTCTGAATATAAATACTGGATTTCACAAACATCTGTAATTTTGGGTCTAAGTGTAGACTTTCATAATCACACTCATTTTGAACAGAATAAATGGTACTCAGGTACTCATGAATCTTCCACTAAAAATTTCCATTAAAAAAAAAAAAGAAGGATATACCCATTTTTTCCTGTAACATAATAATAAAAGTATACTTGCAAACATACCTATTAAATTCCTGGCCAGTTCTGCAGCAATATCACAAATTTTCTTCCTCATGCTAGACTGTGTTTCCATCTGAATAATCATTAGTAGTTCACTCTTGATGGCACTCTGAACATCAGAAGGAAGTGTAGGATAGACTTCATCAAATGCAGAGGATAAAAGACGTCTTAGGAGAACGGCAGCCATTTGTCTAGCCTATAAATAGAAAACATTGTTAACAACTTGATGTCTTACTACAGAAAACACTTTCAACAAACTAGATTCACTCCACCACTGATACATTTCACTGGTCTATTTTTATATTTCAAAATCACTTTTTTTTTAAATGGAAAATACATAAAACTCTAATCACATTAGTCTACTGTATAAAAAGAGTGACAAAATAAGCCATTTTTATTTATAGTTAAGAAAAACCCCTAAGCATATTGGAATTCAAATAGAAACACATAACTTAGCAATGATATACCTGTCTTTAATTCCTTATTTAATACATTATTTGGGGAAAAAAACAAATCTTAAAAATAAATTCCAAACGCTTTATAACGCTCTTTTCCTACCTTTCTGTCTAGTTCCCATTCTAGAATATCAAAGTGCCTTTCTTACCTAACCTGAGACTCCCAGCCTGACTTTTCTTATTATACAAACACATTTTCATTAGCATCTTAGATAAAGTGCTATGAAATTCATTGACCTTGTTATGCTTCTTTCATGCAAACAAACATTACAAGTTCCCAGTACCCAAAATGTACTAACTGATCTCAATGTGAATTTTCTTGGATTCCTATTTTCAAACCTGTGGAATATATTTAAATTTGGCATTTTCTACATAACATCCCTTGAGATTATGAAAAGAAAGGCTGATACAAATGCCACTCTAAAGTCTTATCATATCAAACCAATAAATCATTGAGAATACTGGACCCAATCTTTCCTGGTTTCATTTTTTCCAGGATGTTGCTACTCATTGTCACTATAATTACGCGGGGACTGTGACCAACAAAAAAAGTTAAGCTATACAAATAAAATCTAATTTTTTTTCCTCCTTTACTTTTTATTGAGAAATGTTTATATTGAATAACTTATGGTAGGTAGCAAACTTTAAAAAATATTTAATATATGCCCTATAAAGAATTTAACATAGTTAAAATTTTTATAAATGGTTAAAAATCATGTATAATTTCTCTCACACATACACTAAAAACTATAAAGCTACAGTGAAGATGCTGAGGCTAATTCATACCATCATCTAATTCCTAAATCAAATTAAGATTTAAATAGGATTTAATACAAGGTTTTAAAAATACAATTCAGTAGCTTTCACATTATTCTTGGCTTTAAAATTTTTTAAGTAGCTAACTCACATTGATATTCAAGAATTAAAACAGCCATCTGGTTTTAGTGATAGAAGTTATCTTATATGTATTTCTTCTGTATGACATTCATTTTGAGTTACAGAAAAAGAATAGTTACAAAGGCAAGGAAGCAACTTTTGTCATCTATTTTAAAAAACTAAGGCACTTTTACACTGCTTTTTAAGTGCTATGAGAGTACATGAAATTGCCAGTTTAAACTGATTTGACTGGAAAGTTAGGTAAAACACTGTAAAAGTTTAGTGTGCCTTCATCTCTACCAAGTATAAGCATTTTACATATAGTGTGACTGTTAGCAAAGAAGTCTTACTCAATGAACTCTATATGCAATGTTTAATAGATGGAGTAAGTTTTCTAGACTTGGGTATTTTGATACCTTTTCCAAAGTAAACAGATATTCAATTGTATTCAATATTTATGAGGCTATTACTTTATTGGAGGGGGAGAAAATTAGCTACTAAATGCACAGGAGAGTTAGTAGAAAACAATAAACCCTAGGAATTAGTGTTTTCTTAAAATTGAAGTAAATTTGAATTTGGTGTAGTAACTAGTTAATTAGCTATAAACCATGATTTAAAAAAAATTCTAGAAATTTCTCTGTTCCTAAGCCTATCTTTAGTACATATACTTCATCTAGAGAAGGCTAAGTATAAATTTTAAAAGACAGACAAAAAGTATTTTTTTCCAAACACTGAACACATTAAAACACTGAATTTTCTCCTTTAGAATGAATTGTTTCAAGGAAAGAAAACAATATTTTTAGCTACAGAAATCACTTAAATTTAATAATTCTTATGTAATTATTTATAAAATCATTAACTTTCATCTACCCTGGATATATCTTCTTATAGGGGAAAAAAGGAAATTCTCAGTCTCAATAAAGAGTACTTAAAAATTATATTGTAACTCCTAAGTAGCTTCTGGCAAATATTAAGTTTAAAGTTCTAATAATGTGTATGCAGTGAATAACAATTCTCATTTCTACTCTGACCATCATCTAAAACCCCTACATTATTTATAAGAATATAATATTCTCATATATTCAGGAAGTACCTCTTCAGCAGCTGTTGTATTTCTGATGGCTTGTAAGAGGAACGTGATCTTTGACTGGCCTGGGATGTTCTCATAGGTTTCCTACATGAAAAAGAAAATGAAAGGTTAGAATATAGTGTTAGAAAACTTCATGAGTAAACCAATGGAACAAATGGAATGAAGAGTGGGAAGGACCCATGCATGAGAAATCATTTAATCTAGGTCTGGTGCTGGTATTTTTTTTCTGTGACATGAAATATACTTCAGACAGTTTAGGAAAGACAGGTCATCCAAGGCATTGCTTCTCAAGATCCTTTCTACCTGTATCTCTTTAATAGATGTTTTTAATGTGTGTGCACATCCTCCTAACTTATGTTCCCTAGTTAACAAACCTAAAGGCCTGAGAGGGCCAAAAAAAAAAAAAAAAAAAAAAATCACCAAGCAGACACATATCTCAGATGAAGCAAGTCAGAAAAAGACAAAGGAAGTATTCAAATACTTTCTGCACATTTTCTTTCAAGCAAGGATTATACTAAAGCCACATATATAAATAAATAAATGTGTTCAGGAGAAATTTGGGCCAGGAGATTTAGCACTTTTTCTGGATCAGCAAAAAATTTATAACTTAGGACACTCTTTCCCTTCTCTATTAATGATATAAAACCAGAACAAATTAGTTAACAATAAAAAGTTGAAAACAGTTAAAAGACAGATGGACAAGTATAGATTTTCATGCATGTGGAAAAATTCTAACAATGGCAGTCTTTTACTGTGGAAATCAATTTAAGTATACTTAGAATTATTTTCCCTAAGAAGCCTCTTAATAAATAAATGATAATCCACTTTTATCTATCCAATTTAAAGGTCTAATGTAGATTACATTAATTTCTTAGTAGTCTTAAGTCCAAAGAGTTTACTCACTCTCTCACTGCTACCATCCCTCTATAATTTATCTGGCTTCTCTTGAAAGAAAGTGACAAGCGAGTTTGAATAAGTCTAGTTTGAATCCTTACCTACCTTATACCTTTCATTAACTGCTTCCTGGTATTCCCTGAGATATTGACAGATAAGGAAATAAAGGCTTGTAAGTTAAATGACTTGTCTAAGACCACAGACAGTACATGGAAGACAGAACTCTGGTCTTCTAAGGCCAACCATACTCAAAATCTCTCTGGCACTGAAAGCTCTGGGTTTCACCCCTAGGGGATTACCCCACTAAACAGCCAAGTTCTATTTATGCAGTGCTATACAGTTTTCAAACTTCTCAAATATATTTTTGTCTGGGGAAGAAGAGATTTTGGGAGAAAGCAGAATTCAAGATCTCCTGATAACCTCAAGTTCCCACTCTAGTAAAAAGTGCATAGGATCATAACAATGCTGAAAACTGTGCCAAAAAGTAATTCACAGCTGAGGAGAGAAGACAGTCTGAATTTATTTATCCAGAAAGGAGATAATTTGTGTAAAGATATTCACAAGCAAATTGCAAAAAATAGATATGTACCTTGAGATTTTTCACTTAATTTTTACCAAAGCAACTAAGAAATCAATACTGTTAAAAAAAAAAAAAAGTACTTAAAATTTTTATTTAAAAAGTCTCAGCCGGGCATGGTGGCTCACATCTGTAATCCTAGCACTCTGGGAGGATCGCTCAAGGTCAGGAGTTCGAGACCAGCCTGAGGAAAAGCAAGACCCCGTCTTTACTAAAAATAGAAATTAATTGGCCAAATAAAAATATATAGAAAAAATAAGCCGGGCATGGTGGCACATGCCTATAGTCCCAGCTACTCGGGAGGCTGAGGCAGGAGGATTGCCTGAACCCAGGAGTCGGAGGTTGCTGTGAGCTAGGCTGATGCCATGGTGCTCTAGCATGGGCAACAGAGTGAGACTGTCTCAAAAAGAAAAAAGTCTCACAGTACAATAAAAACCTTTCTTCCTTGTACCTAGCTTAGCTTCTGTTACACTGTTGATGCTGTAAATGTTCAACACTTAAATTTCCAGTGGTCTAAACTGAGTTTCCGAAAAAAATTCTTTACTAGGCTATCACTCTCAGAAAACCTGATATACATTTCAAGGATCTCTACCCTTGTTCAGGTGAAACTATTGATGTAACTAAGCTAACTCTAGCAGAGACTTATAAATTTTAAGTATTAAACTTTATTCCAAAATGAATTAGCAGTCAATGGTGGGAGAGTTTAGTATGAGTGACAGATGATTTCTTCAAGAGTGTTCTCCCCATTTGATATATTCTACTGTGGTAATCCAAATATGGTATTACTTCTGTACCATAATCATGGTCGAAGATAATGGTTTGGCAAAAAGAAAACAGCCATAAAATCAAAAGTGTAATTTTTTCTTAACCTAAATAGAACTTAAGTTCCACAAAAGCAGGGATGGTATCCACAAAAGCAGGGATGGTATCTCTTCATTGTTGTATCCAAGTACCCAGTACATTAGAGAACAGCCAATATAAAGAAAATGTTAAAGAATATTCCTAGTACTAGTCCCATTAGCTTCAGTAAATGTTACCAGTATTGTGGTAAATAAAATTTCAGTTCCATTTGATTCCACCTTAGGCAACCACACAATGTAAAAATCTCTTCTCCCCTCTTCCCCATCCACAAAGAAGAAATGCTAATATGTACTTATCTCACTCATTCCATAAATATTTACAGTGAGCCTACCTGGCATGAGGAAATGTAAAAGAAGGGACATGAAACTTTTATCCATTAAAGAACTTTTACCTGGTTCCTCAACAATCAGGTATGTTTTTCAATATGTTATCCTCCATCAATTTAAATCTCAACAATGAAGTATTAATATTAGAATCAATGAGAAACAAAGTCTGTATGGAGAACATTAATAATATAATTCATGCATATGATTAATAAAATACTTAAGTTTATGTCATATAAAAATGTCCAGTCTTGTATATTCAACTTTGGGGCTAGTCAATTCTTTGTTTATTCATGTTAGTTACTGCATTCTGAGACTCAGGGACATGCAAATCATTTTTTCGAATAAGAAACATTTTCTGTAAAATTAAGAAGAAAAAGAAATGCGCTTGCAGGTTTTAACAGAAATAAAATATAAAGCCTATCAAATTGCTTATACAATGGAAAAGCTTTAAAATATTTTAGAGTTTTGAAGCCCTTCAATGATTTCAACAAAATATTATAATAAAAATTCTTTTATTGTATTTGATTTCATATTTGAATACAAAACAAGTTACTGTGGTCAACAGTTTGGTATTTGTCAACTAAGTATTTTTATTTTGGCTGAGTAAATTACAAAGATATTTACTGAGCTCTTGCCAAGTTCTTTTATTCAAAGAAAATATTTCTGTATTTGCTATATCAGACTTAATGTTCAATTTTATTTAGTTTGACTACTTAAAAAGGTTTTTCATAAGGCAAAAAAGAAAGGGGTATTATATGGCACCAGGGAGTTTCCCCCTAACATTTAAGTTTTTTGGTCAAATTAGGAAAATTCTGTATCACAGTACTTTACATATTAATACATCATCAGGATATACAGAGAAAGTAAAAATGTAGTATCTGAATGTTTTCACTAGGAATAAAGAGACTAACAGTACTTGTTTCCAATTGTTCTTTATGAGAAAATGTGCTGAATGCTGCTAACTATCCCCAAAGTGATGTAAGTGATAAAAGATTTACAACAGGCACCAATTGGAATTCAAGCTAAACCAGACACTGGTATTTAGTTCAATAGAAGAGAAATTCCCCACTAGGCTTGACAATAGAGACTTAAGCAACTGGAGGGAAGAGGGAGAATTAAACTAGCTTACTAATTACAATGCTGTTCTGCTTTGTAACACATGGAAATTTCTATTATGGGCTGGGATTAAGAACTTATTTTGGTGAAAAATTACCTCTAGAGTTAGCAGAATGTATTAAAATGTTTTTTAGTATCATCATATCCCAAGGGCACATGTAATTAATATATGCATATTGCTTCTAAGGACAAATGCTACTTTTAGGTATTCTACAAATAAACCTGGCATAGTATGCAAAGATAGGTATTCATGTACTCCTATGTATAGTGCTATTTGTAAGAGGACACTGGAAAGCTCAATATCCATTCACAGAGGGTTGCTTATATAAACAGTACATCCACCTATACAAGGTATGATCTACAGCTGCTTAAAAAAAATCTCTTTATATGGCAATGTGAAACATACAGAATGAAAAATGCAAGTTGCAAAGCAGTGTGTATTACAAGCCCATTCAAGTAAAAACGAATGTACATGTATATGCTTGTACAGATATATTTTCAGGGAAGATTCATGCTACACTTAAGTGACTACTTTTGAGGAATGGGATTAAAAAACTATCTGTCTTGTTCGAATTTTTACCCTGAACACACGCATGATAAATGAATAAAAAGTTATTCGAATAATGCTAATAGTTGGAAGTGCTTTTTCATACAGAATCAGATTTTCAGTTTATTTACTTCACTTAACTATAAAACCACAAAGCGTTAAACTAGCATGTCCTCAATCTATTCAAAGCAAGTATTAACAACAATGTGGTTTTAAAGACTGTAAAACTCTTGGAGTCCATGAGGTCAGAAGAGGATCTGTCTTCGATTTCATTAGCTATATGTAAAATAAATTTTTGCTCTGTAAAAATATCTGACTGAACATCCTTCACTAAGTCTTATAAGAAGAACTCCACATAATCAAGTTCGAAGGTCTGCTCTGAGAATGCCTTAAAGGAAACTGGAAAGTTTCTCCCTTCTCACAAGTATCCCACGTTATCTCAACATTGACAATGTACACATCAGTCTTCTACTGAACCAAGTGTCTCACTGCTAACTTGGTAAATGAGTTTACAGATATACATGAAAATGTCTCTTCAAACTATACCCACAATTCCACATCTTGGAGGCCAGGAGCCAGAGGTGGTTAAAAAAAAAAGATTCAGGTTAGATTTAATGAAGTTGAAGACTTAAACATATGGTATTGTCCCAATTAAACAACGGAAGTCCCAATACATCCCATTTATGTTATGAGACCACAAATCTCTAGAGATCAAAGAAAATTTCCCTGAAGAAAAGAGCAAAGTGGAAGCTGCTTACAAAGAAACCATAAAGGCAACTTCACAAAACTGGGGGATAGGGGGGAGGGAAATCCAGTTTCTGATACTAGGACTACCAGAAAGGAGAAAGAGAACTAAATGGAAACAAGTGGAAAGGGGCAGCAAGGCAGAACACGCATTTCAAAAGGCGGGGATGGGGAAGGCAGGAGCCGTGCGGGAGAGGAGCGGGGAGCAGGAGAAGCAGGGACGGTGGGTCAGTTAGCAGCCAGGGTCTGGGAGACCAGGAGGGCGAGGTTGGGTGGAGACAGCGGCTGGAAGGGCGGAGGAGGCTCCCGCTGGGAGAAAGCGGGAAAGGGGCTGGGGAGAGGGAAGGGGGTTACCCAGCGAAGTTGGGGCCCCGGGCCCGTCCAGCACCCCACACCCGTCCCCGCCGCCGGCTTCCACCTCTGGGCGGGAGCAGCGCGTCAGAAGCGTCGCACGTGTGTGCTAGGCGGCGAGGAGGTAACTGGCGCCGGGCGCCGCGGCGGCAATGGCCGGAAGGCCCCGGGGGCACGGCCGGGAGCCGCGGGCCGCCTCACACGTGGGCTGCGCGGCCGCCGCCCGCCGGGCCCGGCCTGCGCGGCCGTCTCGTCGGGGCCGAGGCCCGGCGGGGCCGCGTCGGGGAAGGGTCGGGGGCCGGCCGGGGCGCGGAGACGGGGGCGACGAGCTCGGTTACCTCTGCCTGTTTCCGAACCACATTGTCGGGGCTGAGCAGGTTTCCCAGGAGCAGGTAGAACTGTTGCTGCTCCGCCGCGGCCGCCGCCATTGCGCTAGGCGTGAGAGAGAAGGAGGGAGGGGAGACAGGAGCCGTGAGGCGCGCTGGCGGGCCGCGGGTGGGGTGGGGGCGGGCCCAACGCGGGGACCGGCACTAGCGGCGGCGCGGGGCTGAGGGGCCGGGCGGGAAAGGGCGGGGCAAAGGGGAAAGGGGAGGACGGGGCGGGGCCCCGCGACCTCTCACCTCGCCGCAGCTGCCGGCTCCGCCGCCTCATTGGCTTGGGCACAGGGGGCGGGGCCTCGCCCGCCTCTTCGGGGGCCGCGCCGATTGGCCACGCACCCTACAGTGCCGTCACTGGCCGCGCGCGGCGGGCAGCCCGGCTGGGCGCGGGTGGGGCGGGCTGACGGCTTCGCAGCACTGCCGGGCCGGGGCCGGGGCCGGGGCTGGGGCCGGCCTGCGTCGCGGGGGCAGCGGGTGGAGCCGGCTGGCTGACTTGGCCGCGGCGAGGGGCGTGAGGCCCGGCTGGGGAGGAGGGGTCAGCTCCAGAGCGCGGGAGATTTCGGCGCCGCGGGCTGACCGGCGTCTTCCCCGGCCGACCTCTAGTCCATTTGCACCGCCCGAGGAGCAGGCCCCACCCCCTCGACCCCTCACCCTCAGGCACCCTAGGCCGCCACCCCCTAGGAGAAGGGAGGTCTTTTGAAACCCAGTCCCCACTTAAATTCCACCCCCAGGCTCTACCGACCCCTCGATCTGTCAGATCCTTTGACCTCTCAGGACTGTGACTCAGGCCGCCCCTTCCTCTGGCGGCGCTCACCAGTGACTCACGCCTTGGGCTTGCCCGGAAGAGGGGTTACTCGGCCAGGGGCTCTCCTGCCAGACCTCCAGCTCGCGGTCATTCTGGGATGTCCACGTAGCACGCTTGCCCCCACCCCAGGATCCATGACTATTCCCTTGAATCCCTTGTTTTGGGGTCCTGTTCTCTCAATGGTTGGGGAAAGTCAAGAGAAACATCTCCCTCCCCTAAACAGCACTGGTTTGTGGGCTGATGTCTCAATAAGTGTTTATTAATTCCCATCAGTACCAAGGGGCCCAGAGACCTGATTTCAATGGCAACACAATGCACTGATAATACACGTAATCTGCCTTTACTGCTGGGGCTGCCAAAGGCCAAGAGAGCAGAGTTGAAATTAAAGGTCATTCTGTTGAGACTCTACTGTGTCCAACGCATGGGGCTAAGGGTGCTAGTGGAAGAAAGCAATTCATTTTTGCTAAAAATGATGCTACATTCCTGGTGAGGTTTTACACTGGGTGAGATGGAGAGTAGTGGCAGCTCACAGTATTTAATTTAGGGAATTTAATTTCCTGTTGGCTATTCTGCTGTAGTTCCACTCTTTGCAAGTCTTAAAACATTTGCTCTTTGGTGAATGATTTTAAATCTTGGCCGTACATTGGAAGCGCCGGGCCACTGTGTTCAGAATCTGGCCTGAGGTCCTGGGATCCACATGCAATGGCGATGGCCAGCCAAGATTTTTTAAAAGATTCTAACTGATTCCTAGAGAAAATTCTCTCACAAAGTCTTAGGCTGTGACAGGAATAGAGTTCTCTACCGGAGGTCCACAGATCTATCTTTGTAGAATCGATGTTTCTTACATGGCACAATTTTTCATTCCGATGCCACATTATTTCTTTTTTTTTTTTTGAGACAGAGTCTCACTCTGATGCCTGGGCTAGAGTGAGTGCCGTGGCGTCAGCCAAGCTCACAGCAACCTCAAACTCCTGGGCTCAAGCGATCCTCCTGCCTCAGCCTCCCAAGTAGCTGGGACTACAGGCATGTGCCACCATGCCCGGCTAATTTTTTCTATGTATTTTTAGTTGACCAAATAATTTATTTTTATTTTTAGTAGAGACGGGGTCTCACTCTTGCTCAGGCTGGTCTCGAACTCCTGAAATTGAGCAATTCTCCTGCCTCGGCCTCCCAGGGTGCTAGGATTATAGGGGTGAGCCACCGCGCCGGCCACATGAAAAAGTCCTAAGGACTGTTTTCTTAAGCAACTATTGACATCACTCAGCTACATCAAGAACTGAGAGAAATAAACAAAAGGCTGCCCAACATGTAGTGTGGTGTTTTGTTTTTAACAAACCACCAAGCAAAATTATCAGTCCTGTAATACTACTGCTTGCATATCATGAACTTCTAAATTTTTTACTGATTGTTTTCTTTCCACAATTTTGAAAACAACCTGCATATAAAGGGGGATCTGAAGAATTTTTATCTTATTAGTAAGACCAATAAGAAAAATGGTCACCTAGGCATGAGTAAAAAGCAAAGGAAGCTAGGCAAACAGACATGTCTGTGAAAGTTCATAGAAGCTCAACAGCTGGGAGTATTTAGCATCCTGAGTACAATTCTGCTATACTAAGAAACCACTGAGGAAAATGACAACCTAGGCTATTCTGAAAATGAACAATTATATGCCTATCACAGATGGTTGATTCTTTTGTTAAAAGGATTGAAACAAAAATCAAGGGAGATTAAGATCTAAATAAGAAAGTTTGTAATGAATGTAATTATGACTGAGTATTAGTACCTATAAAAGTTAGAAACACCAGTATGTTACTGAAAAATAGACCTATTTTCACAAAAATGAAGGAAATATTTCATAGGATATAATTAAAAACTGGCTAACATTTCCCTATGAGGAAAGATCCCTAATTCTAGCCACCAGCAAAGAGGGGTGAACATGCAAAAACATGTTTAAATTACATGTTAATTAAAAAAGAATCTTGGTGAAGATATGAAATCAACATACTACCTGCAGACTCATACCAATGTTTTCATTTCATTTCAATAATACACTACCTTTGTGCACTATGTTTAAATAATACTTTGCTTTGACATCTGTAAAATTACTTTAAAATTCTGACACATTAGTATCTTATGCTAACTTATGAAGTGTAAGAGAACAGCTGTGAAAAACTGAGAGAAAGGATTTCAGAACTCTTCTAAAAGGAATATGCCAGAAAAAGGAAAGCATGGAAGAGAAAATTATGAATGGTAAAATTTTATTTATTCAATAAAATTTTAGCAATGAAAGGGATCTAAGCAGTCTATAGTTCAAACCCTTCATTTATACATGAGGAAGCTGAAGCCTAAAGGTCAAGTGGCTTGTCCAAATATCAAGAGACTTTTAGTTTAGGTAAAACTGCCTGAGTAGACTACCTCTTAAAACTTTTGACCCAGTAAAATTAATCTTATCTCTCATTTCAGCTTTTAAATGCTTTCACAGTTACTTTGCTTTCCTATCATTCTTTATATTCATAACATACATATTCCAATAATTTACATCATTTCATAATTTAAAGTCCCTTGTACATTACTTCTATCATTTGACAATGCACAACTGAAACAAAGTTTCATAATATTTGTATAATATTACAAATGTTTCATTTAAAAAGCGCCACCAACTTTTAAAATAAATGTCACTTTAAGCTCGTATCTGGGGAAAAAAAAACTGTAGCCATATGCATGGGATTTTATGTAGCTATTTATTCTAGTCCATGAAAAACATACTTACCATGGCAGCCCCTGCATCACACGGTACATGTGTACGCGATACAGAGCACCTACTTAAAGAAACACACTCACCAACATATACTGTAAACTTTTGCAAGTATTACAAGCGGAAAAACTTGTTTTTTACTGCTAAGCAGACTTCTTGCCAATTTTTTTTCAAAAGGCATTTTGGGCTGTTTTTCTGCTTATGGTTACATTTTCATTGAAGAGGAAAAAATACTATAGGTTGGCTTAATTTGACCTGTGTTGACAATAGTCTTACTTTAGAAAACTATGCCCAAAGGACTCGTTATAATCTTTCTTGTCCAAATTTCCCTTATTAAGTAAAATTTAGTTGATTTCATAGGTTACAAAGCTAAATTTCACATACCAGGATCCTCAGATAAACTTCCAATGGCACGAGCTATGACCTATGTATCTACACATAATAGTTCAATTTATATTAAGAACTGTCATGATAACCCCTATGCCAAATAAACGATAGATGCCCCTTTCTTAAGTTGTTAAAGTGAGACTATTGTCAAGAAAAGCCAACACAATGATCAACCATAATGTAATTTAAGTTCAATCACTGAGTATTTACAAAATATTCTCAGAATAAGAAACGTAATAGGTGCAAAAGACAGCTAAAGTGGGTTTGTCAGTTTTCTTTCCTTTTTTTTTTCTTTAAATAATGGTGGCTAAGAAAATGAGGTTAACAGTGGCTGCTTGCATTTTTCACATGTAACAAAAGTATTCAATGAGCCCCAATGGAAATACATTCTTTAATATAAATCCATTAATATGTAATCCATATTTTTTCCTAGATTCCAGTCCTAAACCCTTATTCACATGCAACCCCAGGGTGACAAAGGTAAAAATCTGAAGGAAAAGAATCCTTTCAGCAAATAAGTATCTTTAGAATGAAAGGAAAAGAATTGACTTGTCTTTTCTACATATGAAAACAATCCCAAAATAATGAATCATTGTGAATAGGCAGATTTAGAATAAACAGATATTCCAAAGGCCTTCAGAAAAGATCCTGGCCTATCAATACAATCTTTAGAAAAATCTAAGAGGAATCACTCAATTTTGGATTTTATGCAGCCACTAAGATATGGCCGCTGCAAAATAATTAAAAAAAAAAAATTACTCACTTAAACCTGGCTATGTATTTCTCTAAATGTATTCACCTCACATTAGGATTAAAAAACAAAACAAAATGAAAAACCTCTGCAACAGGTTACTAATTAGTTTACAAATCATAGAAAATGTACAGGTATAGAGAACATTTATTATTAAAATTAATTTCACAATAAGAATATTGCAGAACATACTTACTATGTCTTTTTAAAATTCCATGGCAGATATCATCTGCCTCTGAAGTGGCTATTTTCCTTGTTTTTGGTACTAAAATTTCATTAATCAAGAGTTCCATTCTTTATTTGACCAAACTCATTTTACTATTAATGTTTTCAAACTTAACTGAATTGCTTTTGAAAGAAGTGCTAAAGAAATTGGAAACTAGATAAAGAAAACATACCTTTGGTTCTAAAAAGTACCCTTTGAAGTAGCGATACTGAACCGATACTCCTCTACTGAGTACAATGGTTGCTTTCCATAGCATGCTGTGAAGAAAAAAAATAACAGCAATAGCATCAATATCAAACTACAATGCATAAAGACCTCTTGATTCACAAAACTCTTCAAGTAAAATCTGTGGTCAATGCCACTCATTTATATTCCTACACAAAATTTTACTCCAGGCCCACTCTGCAGAAATAAATACTGTAGAAAAAGACCCACCTTCAAGGAGCTTCCTTTGCTGTGTGGGTAGACAAACAACCAAACAAGATACAAGAGAAATTTTGGAGTAGCCTTTTGGAAGGAAGACTTGGATAAATAAGAGTATCTGAGCTGAGACCTAAATGATGAGAAGGAACCAGCCATACAAAGAGCCAAAGTATTCCAAATAGAAAATCCACGTAGAGCAAAGGTGGAAGCCAGAGTCAGAATCTTTTAACATTCCACTTAGCTACAGATGTTACACAGCTGCTAAAAGGCTGTGGGCCCAAGGCCTTTGCATCACAAGTGAGTGATGCACACTGGTAAATTACATTCACGTTCCTTACTGTCCCTTGTTCTAACTGTCCTGCCCAGGCTCTGGTTATTCCCCTAGCCAAGCAATCAGTACCCGTATCTTGATTCAGCTCCATGTCTTTCTCGGAACTATACCATTCTACTGGAAACTAAAGGTTTGACTCAACAGCTGCCTCAAAGTGAATTCACTACAATTCTTAATTGTAACTGATTTTTAACTTCAGACCATAAACCAATTATACCCAAAGTGTAGTCCCAGGACCATCAGTATCAGCTGGGAGCTTCTTAAAAATGCAAATTATCAGGGCCCTGCTCAGACCTACTGAATTAGAAACTCTGGGTGTGAGGGCCCAGAAATTTGTATTTTAACAAGCCTCCAGGTGACTCTCATGAACACTTAAGTTTGAGGACCACTGCCATAGACCATTACCCAAACATTAACTCAGCATGGGTAGTTCAGTGAATAAACGGCAACTCCAAATGTTCTTCCACGATGCCAGATGACTAACACTGCTCTCCACCTGGCTCCACCATGACAAGTTTTAGGACATTATCCTCACTAGGATGCAATCCTGGCTCCTAACAAAACACAGGCATACCTCATTTTATTGCACCTCACTTTATTATACTTTGCAGATCCTGTGTTTTTTACAAAGTGAAGGTTTGTGGCAACTCTGCGTTGAACAAGTCTCTTGGTGCCATTTTTCCAACAGCATGTGCTCACTTTTTGTCTGTGTCACATTTTGGTGATTCGCACAATATTTCACACTTTTTCATTGGTGATTGAAGGCTACAGAGAAATCTTTCATGAAAGGAAGAGTTGGCCAGGCGCGGTGGCTCACACCTGTAATCCTAGCACTCTGGGAGGCCGAGGCGGGTGGATCGCTCAAGGTCAGGAGTTTGAGACCAGCCTGAGCAAGAGCGAGACCCTGTCTCTACTAAAAATAGAAAGTAATTGGCCAACTAGAAATATACAGAAAAGATTAGCCGGGCATGGTGGCAGATGGCGCATGCCTGCAGTCTCAGCTACCTGGGAGGCTAAGGCAGAAGGATTGCTTGAGCCCAGGAGTTTGAGGTTGCTGGGAGCCAGGCTGATGCTGGCACTCTATCCTGGGCAACAGAGTAAGACTGTCTCAAAAAAAAAAAAATTTAAAAAAGTTGAGAAATGTGCTGAGGCCCCCTCTCATCCACCATTTCTCAATCTCCAGGAGTAAGATGTAGGCTCTTTTTTAAGTCCTCCCACATGATTCTAATGTGTACTCCTGGTTAAAAACCACTAAAATGGCCAGGCATGGTGGCTCATGCCTGTAATCCCAGCACTTTGGGAGGCCAACGCTGATCACTTGAGGCCAGGCATTCAAGACCAACCTGGGCAAAAGAGCAAGACACTGTCTCTACAAAAAAATTTTGAAAATTAGCTGAAGTGGCATGCGCCTATAGTCTTTGCTATTCAGGAGGATGAGGTGGAAGGACTGCTTGAGCCCAGGAGTTGGAGGTTACAGTGAACTATGGTTGAGCCACTATAGTCTAGCCTGGGAGACAGAGCAAAACCTCATCTACTGTATAAAAAAAAAAAAAAAAACACCACACACACACTAAAAGAGAGGGAGAAAACAAAGCAATGAGTCTTTTTACCTCACTTCTCCAAGCAAAGGTAGCAAAATTAAGAATGAAGCACACATAATGGCTCAGAAAAGACCGAACATAATCTGATAAAATTCAAGAAAACCCAAGAAAGAAGGGCAGTGAGGTGGTTTAGTGTGGCTGCTTGATTTTGAATTACCCTCATGTCCTCTCCCAAAATACCACAAAATCTTAACAAGGAGAGCAAATAAAACCACAAGTGACCCACATCTTTGGCATTATTGGGAAACAATACTATGATGTTCAAATTATCTGTAAGTAGAAAAAAAATTCCAACAGAGCTCTAGCTGTCATGAGCCTAAAGGTATGGAGAGCTAGGGAGGGAAGGTTTAAGAGAGTACGAAAGAGGAGCACAGACGACTTGATGTACGGTACGCTGAAAAACCAAAGAAACAATTCTAACACAACAATGTTGTCTAAAGGCAAACACATTCTCTCGCATCATCTGCTTTCTTTCTCCCTATGAAACACTCTTTATCTGTATGGATGAATCAATTCTACTTTGGTGCACATCAATTTACAACCTGCTGGTCTTTTAAAGTTAAGTAGTTAAATGTTGTCTCATTCTGTTCACATTACTTTGACCAAGTTGGCTAAAATCAACTTAAGACAGGCAGAGGTGTGTTTTAGGGACAAGTTCAGAAAGATGTGAGGTTTCACTTCAGACAGGAGTAGCTGATCTGAAAATCGAGGAAAACATAGCCACTTGAAGGAAATAACTAGTATGTGAGAGAGACAGTTCACTGAAGAAGGGCCACGGGCACCCACGTCTTCCTTTCCCCAGTCCACTGCACCCAGACTAAGTTTAGCTGGACTTAAAGCTGCTAGTGATACATTTCTTTACATTAGCTAAGATATCTAAGTTTGTATTCCACTCTCTGCCCCTTTTAATACCATATACTTCTCAGGAGAATAATTTTATAGGCAAAAACAGAATTAGATTTATTATCAAGAATATATACATAGAAGCCAAAAGGTAATTCCTAAAAGTTTTTTAAAAAAATAAGAAAGCAATATAAGCCCGTTACTTAGAAATATTGTGGTAAGTACCTAAATAACCAGTCAAGAATTGATTGGTTGAGAGGTAGAGATTAAGGAACAGAGGAACCTTTTTTTTCACACAAACTTTGCATGACTATTTCACTCTTTCAACTATACAAATGTGGTAACTTTGACAAAAATTAAAACTAAAAGAAGAAAACCACCAAGGCATCTTAGAAGCCCCTGGATTTATAATCTGAATGTTGCAGTTACTCTGTAACCTGACATTTCCATGCCTACCTTTCACCTGTCTCGTTCTCTGGAAGAAGAGTCACAGCATTTTGAGGACTCCAGTTTCCCAAAGCATCACAGCTTCCACATATTGCAAAAACTTCTCCTAAGAAACAAATCAATCAGTTACAGAAGGATAAATAAGAAAGCTTCAGAATTTAGTTTTAGGGAGCAAGAAAAGATCAGTCAGTTGCACTAGTTAGCTCAACCAGATGTGGAATCTCCTTTAGCAGATGGAAGAGCCTCACTGGAGGCACGGGTTTGGGCCCAGGTACCACACTAGCACCTGCACATTAACCTGATGTACCTCTCCAGAAATGGGGAAGGCATGGAAACGCGCTTTTCTTCATCTGTTCAACTACTTATTAAGCAAGTAACAAGCACCCAAGAATACAAAGTGATCAAACCACAGTCCCCATTTCCATGGCAGCTTCCAACTTAAAGGGGCAAACACTAAGTGCATATTAAGTATTCTAGAGAAATATTAATCGGTATCTTTGAGGAACTATTAACAAGCTAAAGATCAAGAACACTATTAACGGGACAGAAATAATGTAATTAATTAAAAACCCCCCAAAACAAAGACTTACATAGTGAAAAGCCTATTACTAGTACTTGTTACAGAAATAATGACTATCATATCTTCTGAACAACAAAAGACTTAAAAGTTGGCCAGGCGTGCTAGCTCACACTGAAAATCCCAGTGTGGGAATCTCCCACTTTGGGAGACTGAGGTGGGAGGATCACCTGAGCTCAGGAGTTCAAGACCAGCCTGGGCAACACAGCAAGACTTCATCTCTACAAAAAATGAGCCAGAGGTGGTAGTGCATGCCTGTAGTCCTAGCTACTTGGGAGGCTGAGGCAGGAAGATTGCTTTAGTCCAGCAGTGCCAAGCTACAGTGAGCTCAATGACTGTGCCACTGCACTCCAGTTTGGGTGACAGAGACCCTGTCTCAAAAATAAAATAAAAGACTTCTTAGAAGCCAACATAAAATTTTCATCTCTACTTGCTAAATCTTGTATATTTGGCAGAAGTCTACAAATTCTTGGATACAAGAATTACAAAGACTTAAGTATGCTTAAGTCTTTGACATATTTCAACACATTGTGAATAAATATAATTAAAATTCATAAAGAAAAATATAATGAATTGAGTCCAAATGTTAATTTAGTTCAAGACAAGCTCCTGAACATTCTGAAAACAACTGGGCTTCCAACCTTGAGGCACTGCTCTAGGAAGACTAGTAAGCTTTGGCCACCTGCATGAGCGTTTTGTAAGCCTGGACTATAAAATTCCAAGTGCGATAGTCATTCAGTTTTCAGGAGTTGAATTACATGTGTGTGAAACACAGCATGGTTAAGGATTTCATGTCAAAATATCCACCAATCCATGAAAGTAACCAGATTTTATTGCAATTAATTTAGGTATCACTACCTTCCCTGATTTAAAAAAAACGGGGGGGGGGGGCAGTAAACAATAGAGCTAAATATAAGGCACAAATATCCATTCCCAAGATCATTATGTTGGTTGCTATGCATATATGTAACACATGTTATGGCTCCTGGCTCCCAATGGACAGATTACCACAAAAATCACTGATTTGGGCCCATCATAGTTCTTTCACAAAGGAGAGTCTCATTAAAACTTTTTCATGGAGTCAGTTATTTCTTATCCCCACCCAAAACAGCAGGCTACTTTATGCTCTGAAAAGAACATAGAGCCAAAATGGAAAAAACAAAACTTGGGAAATCAGTGAGTGGTTGGTTCACTTTCCTCCTATAGGTAATCCTGCATTTTACCACTTCCCTCCTGCAGTGTTATTTCTCCTTCTGCTGATTCCCTGGGATTATGGCTTCTGAAAAAAAAGGGAAACTTTTCACTAGAACAAACAGGCCTCTTTCTTTAATTGGCCCTCATTTATAAAAGATTACAAAGGCTTGAATGCTAACTCAAAGAATCTGCAAACAGTAACTCCACATACTCTTTTTAGTTGTTCCCTTCAATTTCACTCCTCACTCTCTCCACATTCAGCAGTGAACCCTTCCTCCCATGCAGTGAGGAAATCAAGGTGATGGAGGAGTTGAGGTGGGGAGTCTCCCCAACACCCTCTTGCTGTCCCCCTCTACCTCCTCATCCCCCCTCTACATCTATGTCCACCATTCTCTTCTTCCCTCTAATCCCTGAGTATAAGTGTCCCCCTCACCATGCTGACCCTTCTATAGCTAATTCTGTGGTCAGTCCATTTGCCTGACATGGCCAGCTCCTTCTAGTTTTAACTGTCTGCCTACAACTCCCTAAAAGGTTACAATACAGTTCTGCAGTCTCCTCTCCACAGAGGAGGACACACACTAGACCAGCGGTAAGCACTTGATGGAGCCAGTCCATCAGCTGACTAGCAATCTTCAACCTGCAGAACTCTGCCCAGAGGTGCAGCTGTGCCTCGGTTGACCTTGGTTAAGGATCCGAACTTAGACACACACACATACACACACACACACACACTCTGCGAACTGCTGAAATGAGTGCTAGAACAAAGATGTTAGATGTACAGTGAGTCATTCATTCATTCTTTGAATATACATACTATACTCCTGCTCTGAGCCAGGCACTGTGCTAGGTGCAAGAATTCAGCATAAACAAGACAAGGCCATGTTTTCATAGAGTTCACAATCTGTCCACAAACCAAATTACTCAAATAATTCTATAAAATCTCTTTAAAGGTGCTGCAAAATAGTGCTGGAACCCTGAGAGAATTTCATAGGGGCCTTAACCTAGTGGAATGTGGGATTGTGGGGGGGAGGGGTGTCACAGATCTAGCCAGAGGAAACATTAATTTGAGAAAGTCCCAAAAGAGGAAGAAAGAAGAAAGGAATGTAGCAGATTTGAAGAACTGAAAGGAAGGCCAGTATAGCCAGAGTATGTAAGATAGGGAGGTACAAAACCCAGGTGCGATACTGTTTTGACATGCTATCTTACACTAAAATTATTTCACAGTGTTTTATTAGATAACAAAAAACAGATATTCACAAGAACAAAGTTATCTCAGCCAAATATTTCATCAACTTCTTGCACTACCAAAATTTCCCTCATTTTCATGATACTTAAAAACCATAGCCCAACCATCTTTGTGCTGTGCAAAATTAAATTTACAGCTTTCTTGGAAAACACGAAAATAAGATACTTGAGGGTTTTTGTTGTTGAGTTTACCATGCTACAAGCACATTTCTAGTATCAGTCAAGACCTAAAGATGTTTTCATTTAAAACCCAGGCCCACCCTAATAATAGCACTATATTTAAGATAATCTAGATAAGAAAAATGTTCACTTAATTTAAGACATTATTTTAAAGTCAGGCTTTACGATACCTGGTAAAAGAGTTCCTCTTATTTCAAAGGTAACCTGAGAAGGCGTCATTCTGATGGATTTATTTTAGGATGTCGTGCTAGGAAGAAAAAAAAAAGCTGTCATTTACAGTACATGAAAATACCATCAAGAAACAGTTAAAACAAGAGCTATGTTTATATTTTCAAAAGCAATATTTAATATCTTTGCAGCTTTATGCTGGGTTTGTTTTTACAAAAATTACTAATTTTGATGAGTGGGGGAAAAAGGAAAAATAGAAACAAAAAATGAAAATGAATCTCAACCACGAGTAAAAAATTCCTTTCAGAGTCCTTATGTATAAACTAATGAATTATCTGAGAGGTATCTAGCAAGTTTTAAGGCTTGATGTTACAAACTTGCTTTGAAAGAATTTATTGATCTGAAATATGTGCTGCAAAACAAAAAGTGTCCAAACTTTTTTATTTTTAAGGGGTCAAAATTCTCTTGCCACGTATTAATGCTTTCTCTTCTAATAAGCATCTGTTCTGAATTCAACGTATCTTTTCCTGACCAGGCGCACACTATGGTGGACGAAGAAAAGAAAGTAGAGATAGGAAAAAGCTCGACTCAAGAGGACTTCTACTTTAACAACAAAGTACCAACTTAAATAAAAAGGAAACCACCAAAGAACTTAAGTACTACCCACTGAAACAAACTAGTTATGTTCTGCAACAAGTTTGAGAATCTGCTTCTAAGACACATGTAACTAATCACTAAAACCTTTTCCCTCACAAAGAACTTTCCAGATTTTCTCTTTATTAACCACGGGACCATCGTTACTCAAGTTCTACAAGCTCAAATTTAGTGTCTCAACTGTACAATCTATTACCAAACCTTGTTGATTCTATCTAATTGATCTTACATCCATGTCTTTCTTTCTAAAGTTATCAACTTCATTCAACATCCTAAGTCTCCTACCCTTATTTAGGCTTTTAAATCTCTTCCCGGTAATACATTTTATGTCAATTAAAATATCCTTCATCACGTCCCTGGCTTGGAATTACTTTGGGTAAGTCCTTCACCACTTTATCTGCATTTTCCCTCTAGCTATTGTTTTAATTTCTTCTCTAGCTTTGAGGCTAATCTGTTTACCATTCTCTAATGTAAGTACCCAAAGGAAGACAGAAAATAGGTTTAGAAAAATATATATACACACACAAATACAGACATAATATGCCTCAAGATAGTTAAATAATTTAAATCGAGAAAGAATACATACTCCATACAAGGACACATCATATTCTATATAACTTCTCCAACACCCCTGCTTTTGTACCCCAATCCACCAATGTTCCTAAAAGAATTCCAATCATGTCTTTATTCTGCATCATTTCCACTAATTTACCAGCTTAAATTTTATTTGCACTTACATATTACCACTTTATAAAACAACTCTAAAGTACCTCTCATAGTTATTCATTCTTCTATTTCTCCTTTGCTCCCTTTCCCCTCCTCCTGAACACATTCATAACTCTGCAATGGTCATTTAATGAACACTGCTACCCACAGTAAAACACACTTCCAAGTCAAGGTAAGTAGATCTATACCAGCAGTTCTCATGGAAGGCAATTCTGCCTCCAGGGGATATTGGGTAATGCCTAAAGGCATTTTTGGTTATCACTTGGGAGTGATAGTGGGCAAAGGGGCAAGGAGTGCTGCTAAACACCAATGAAAAGAAAAGCCCTCCAGGAATAACTGGCCAGCTCCAACCATCAATAGGGCTGAGCCTGAGAAACCTGATCTATAGTATCTACAGAGAGCTGCTATGAGAACCAGGAGCCTGAGCTCAATGTTAGCTATAAACTATGTATCATCACATTCACATCAATTATAAAATGTAAATGCTGCGTATTTTCTTTTTCATGCAGAGAGCCCAAGACTACCAGTCTCCATGGGGTCATACACACTTGGATGAATTCCATACCTGGCAACGCTATTTTGGTTAGAAAACCCAAGACTCTGCACTAGGGAAAACTTGCCCTTGACCAAAATAATTTCTAAGATACCTTATTCTACTTCCTGTGTCTAAGAGTAAACATGATCTATTTAAGCACATACATCTAGTTCTAACACTGCCAAAGAATGCTGCAAACCTAAAAATAGCTCTAGATTGTGACCCCCTCATTAGCCTATTGTTATCTATCTCAATAGTTCCCTTTTAACGTGACATCTGATATGAATCTGAGTATAACACTAACAGTATAAAGTATTTTCTAATAAATAAAATGGTTCATTGAAGCACTGCAACCTTACATTTAAGATATCCATTATCATATCAAGAAGAAACCTCAAAGCTATCAAAGCTAACAAAAATGCTTGGCATTTAAGCTACCAAATTAATTTTAAGAGACGGCAAAAAAAAAAAACCCATCATCCAGCAAAAGGGCTGAATGATCAACCTCAATATTAGCCTGTAACGTCGTTACTTTTACCCAGTGTTTACTGCCATAGTTCTCAACTAAGGACAATTTCATCTACATGATTACATAGTTGGTACTCAGCTATTTGTTGATCAATTTTAAATAACTATTTTAACCAATTTAAGGGAAATCAGATGTTAATTATTCCTAGGCATTAAAATCGACAGCTGGTACAAAATCATCTCTAGAGGGAAATCAATTGATTATTAAAATTGAGATTTTCATTCTTAAAGTTGTTTATAAGAATGACTATAGTACCTTGGCAGTAAACAGCTGCAGTAAATGTACTATACAAAGCTATATGCACAAAAACTATATATACAAAACACCTTCCAAAAAAACCTCCCCACAGTCAATAAAGCATCATTTTCCACTTGAATTGCCAAAAGTCAAGCAATCTGGTTCAATTTCCACTCCCCAAAAATGTACTACCAAACCAAATAAAAGCCTGGGGAGCTGCTCCCATGGCAATTTACTTGATCATGGACAGAGGCCAAAAATTTGGTGCAGGATTGAAGTGTACAATTTTGGCACTACCAAAACAGCAGTGACAAAGTAAAAAACTGTTCTGTTGTGGAACAAAAAAGTTGCACACCCACCCATGCTTCTTCCTCTTCTAAACATGCAAAAAACACCCCAACTTGGAGGGGAGAGGTCTTCTAGATAGTCATAAAAGAAGAGTAAGATGGAAAAATGCTAGTCATTGTAAGCACATGAGCTGATCAAATAGATAATTTAACCAACTCACCTATTACCTTACTCAGAGACTATAGTTCCTCCGACAAGTTTTTGTTTTTTCAAAAATAAAACCTCCATTTTGTTCTTTTTGAGAATAAAAACCAGTATTCCCATATGAGATTTTAAGTACTATTTAACATTATTTTAACCCTTTTAAAAGACTCAAACAATTAGCAAAATATGATATTGTAAATAATTTATATACAGATACTATACTTCCTGAGACAGGCTTTTGGGTTTTTTTTAATGTACTTTGTGAAGATAAATAATAAATAGCATTCTCAGCTGAGATTTCAAGTAGTACCTAACACTATTTTAACCCTTTTAAAAGACTCAAGCAATAAGCAAAGTATGGTATTTTAATTAATTCATATTTTAAAAATTTCAAAGTTCACACTACCCATCAAAATAATTTTACTTTTTGTCAAATAAACTTTCCCAACACATGACCTTACTGATTTACCGGCCTGGGGAACAAAAGGGGAATTTAAGTAAACCAAGATACAGCAACATCTGGTTTACAGATAAACTGAAGTCAGATATTTTTAAAGTTTGTTTTTCTTGCCTAAAAGAACATCTATATTTCCCGTCAGATTTTTTCAAGGAAAAAAGCTTTCCAAAAGTTTCCAAATCTCCTTGTTCTTTCCTAGACCCCAGAACCTTTAATCCTCATAACTATAACAAAGAAATATATGAAATGCCTACATTTCCTTGAGTTAATTTTTCCTCATCTTAGTGGAAGATCATTATGACCCACTATTCTGATTCCAGCATACTTAATGCCAATATTTTAATCAACTGTAAGCGGACATTAATAGATTTTTGTTAACAAAGCAATTCTGAAATAGATTTCTGGAAGCCAAGTTATTTCCTTGATCAACTTTCTAAACAATGCAGTAACATTTCCCCAAATGTTTTCTATTTCATTTTATCGTGATATTATTTTCACATATATATTTCATACATTTTTCCTACTTAAGTTATACGCAAAGACCTGATTCATCAACTTAGTTTTTTGTACGTATCAAATTTTACCCACTCTGCCACTTTTTTACTTTGTGGTCACTATTTCCGAGTCCAACTTTCCTACACCTTATTTTTGCAGACTGAAACTTTATCTAGAATACTGGTTCTCTTTAGTTCTTGGTTCTCCCTAGTTCTTAAATCAGAAGTGGACTGGACCATGTGCAGCTTTACCTCTGTTAGCTGTATGTTGTGTTATTTGTATCCACAGCATTAACGATTGTGGAACGACTGATAGCTTGTATTTATTTCTTCCTTAAGTCGCAAGGAAGGAACGTAGCAAGAAGGAGAGGCATGAAGAGGTAGAGTAGTTTGGAGGAGGAGGGCGACAGAAGAGTATGAAAAAAACACCAGGTCCAAACATCCTGCCTGGTTTGCTCAGTTCCTGTGTTGGTGCTACAGACTCAACAGCTGCCTCAAGGTGAAAGAATTCTCTGTAACTCCTGCGTGATTTCCTTCGCAACTAGGCAGTGGACCCTGGGGAGGGGGCTGATACAACACCTAATTGACCGAGGCTTTCTCAAACTGGCAGCAAGGAAGTTGGAAGAGCTCTGGGAGACAAGGGGGCAGCAGTCTTAAAATTTTATCGAGGGCACTGACGGTTATTCCCGGAACCTTTTCCTAGGAAAGTAAGGCACTTCGGTTTCTCGGAATAACAGTTACACAAACATGCCCTAGACTACGTCTTTAGACAATTTCAGAAAATGAGCAGTTGTCAAAACACTATGAGTTACTTACGGACGGAGAGCGGTGATGGGCGAGGGGTATGCCCTGCGGACGGGGTGCCCAGAGGGCTTCACCTGTATTGTATTGTTTCTTTGTTCCTTAACTCAGTACTTTGTATCTTCGTGGTGGTCCTACGCTCTACTCACTCTGGCCATACCTAAAACACCCCAGATATTTTTCAGGAGGGAACTAAGCACCAGGCAGCCCAGCGGAATCGCTGCAGCAAACAAAAGTCAAATAATGCTTCCTACCCGCCGACCTACCGCAGCGAACGTCACGGCCGCTACTTCCCCTGCGGGCAGCGCCCGCCCGGCCCGGGGAACCCCGCCCGCCCGCCGCGACCCCAGGCCCGGGCCGCCCTGACAGCTCGGCCCGCCACCTGAGCGGCCGCCGCGGCCTCCGCACCCAGCGCCGGCCCGGCCCGGCCCGGCCGCCTCACCTGCCGGGTCCGCGGGTCTGCGGGTCCGCGTTGCCTTCGCCGCCGCGGCCGAGAGCGAGGGCCGCGGGCCGAGATGCCGGGTGCCCGCCGTCCGCGCCTCGCCAGCGCTCCCCGAGGCGGCCCGCGGCGGCGCCGAGCGGCAGGAAGAGGCTGCGCTCAAACCGGTTTCAGCTGCTCCAGACCAAACCGCCAGGCCACCCCGCGGGGCGGGGCCGGAGGGCGGCGGGGCGGGGCCTGACGTCACGCCCGGCGCCGTCCCAGCCAATCGGCGGCCACGTGCGGGGAGGCGGGCCCACGAGTTCCCGGGCGGGGCTCCGGGCTGCGGCTGGGTATCCCCGGGGTCCCCTCCACCCAACCCCTCCGCCTACGCGGGCCGCGGTGCCAGCGCGTACGACACTGGCCGCAGAGCGTGGTCCTTCAAAACTGCCTTAGGGACAGCACAGGGTGGAGGCTGGACCAGCAATTCTAAATTGCACTTTTTCCCCATTTGAAAGCGAGAGGAATTAGCAGGACTGATGTTTTCTGGAAACTTTCTTTAGTTGCAAGACAAGTCACCATTGGATTAAATGTTTAAAGTTGAAAATGAGGGTTAGGTCACCTAAAATGGTTGGGAGTTTATACCTTTGATACGCAAAGTATGGTCTGCAAGCCAGCAAGCACCTGGGAGCAGTTGGAATTGCAGACTCACAGGCCCATCCCAAACCTGCCTAGTCAAATATCTGTTTGGCAACTTCGCCACGTTATTGGTATGCAAATTAAAGTTTGAAGGAACATTTCTGAAAGCAGAAAGACTCCCTGCAAAAGTTGTAGTCCTTTATTTTTCTGAAATGGGTCCTATCAAAAAATTTTTTTAAAAGCACAATTTTTTTTTCTCTTTTGGTTTCCCCAAAATTAATCAGTATTTGCCACTTACCTAAGTTAAATTGTTACTTGTGCCCCTGTCCACGAGGCCGCGTGAGTTGAGGAGAAGGAGTTTATTACCTTGCCGGCAAAGGAGGAAAAATGGCAGACTCTCCTCTCAAAATCCAAACCTCCGGAACATAAGCAGAAATACAGAGCTTTTAAAGGGAGGGCCCTCAGTTCTAGGCTATTGTCATTAACGTTCTAATCATCCCATCTCTGCCTAAGAGGAAGCCTGGGGTGGATGGTCTTATAAATGGTATTGTCCCTGACCACATTTGATATTTGAGCTTGGATTAGATACCAGGGCATTTCTGACAATGTCCTCCAGTGAGTTAAATAATTATTAAGTACCTACTATCAACAGAAAAGAACCAAACTCTGTGAAATAATTTAAAGAGGTTTATTCTGAGTCAAATGTATGCAACCATGGCCCATAGAGCCATGTCCAAGAAGCCTTGAGCAAGTGGTCTCCCCATGGTTGGGTTACAGTTTGGCTGTATTCATTTCAGGGAGACAGGAATTATACATAAAGTCATAAATCGATACATGAAAGGTATACATTGGTTTGGTCGGAAAAGGCAAGACATTTCAAAGCAGGGAATTACAGGTTATAGGTTTGTAATTGTTTAAAGGAATGAAGCTTTAAAGGCTCAGAATGTTTTAAGTTAAGGAAGTCTGTTAATCAGAGACAAGCCACCGGACATATACTTAAACTCAAGTGATCCGTTAAATAAATTGAGGACCTACAGGTGTGGTTTAAGCTTTATCTTGCATAGCCTTAAGCCTGTTAATGAGTTACAAAGGATATCTCCAAGAAGAGAAAGGGGCATGTTGGAACATGTCTGACTTCCCTACTCATGGCCAGCAACTCAGCTTTAGGGTATTTCTGGGATCCCCTTGGCCATAGGGGGGGAGAGGGGGAGAGATCCATTCAGTTGGCTGGGGGGCTTAAGATTTTATTTGAGTTCACGGTAGTTTGTGCTTAATCCCAAACTTCTTAAAAAAATAAAATTTCCTTCTAGATAAGTACCATTATCTGTTACATTCTGCTGTCCTACATTTCCAAAATAGCTTGGAATTGATTTCATTCCTTTGCTGTTGATCATACTTAAGTGATACATTTTTTCATAACTGTTTGCTTCCTTTAAATGTTTATAGTATCAGATCTAAGCAGCTCTGGAAAAAAAATGTTTGTAGTAGATCTTTATTTTCCTGTACTCACCATTTAGTGGAGCTATTATTTGCCTAATGTTTATAGTTCAAGTTGATAGACCTAATCCATGCTCTTTCCCTAAATGCTCTTGAAATTGGCAGAAGAATTATACATATTCAAAGGGATGCCATCATTGGGCCAAAAATTGAGAAACAAGCCAGTAACATTAGATGATTGACAGAGAAACCAAAACCCACCCAGGAGAAGAAGGGATTCCAGGAAATGCCATTTTACACAGCCTTGGTTAGAAACTCTTTGATAATGCAATACATTTCAGATTACTCCATTTCCACCCTGATCTGATTGAGATATTAAAGTAGAGCATAGAAAACACGTTCCTTTCTCTTGCCACTTCTGTGGAATGTTACAACTTTTCAAACACATGGTTAATGAGATTTAGGGCTTACCTCATTATTTCCAGAAGAGCTCCATATGTTATGGATTTTACAAAATATTTAACATTCATTATCTGATTTGATTAAATAATAAAATATGTTGTCCCATTTGTCTGAAATCAGCACTACAAGATCTCACTTTTACGAATTTATTTTTTTTTTTTTTTCGAGACAGAGTCTCACTCTGTTGCCCAGGCTAGAGTGCCATGGCATCAGCCTAGCTCACAGCAACCTCAAACTCCTGGGCTCAAGCAGTCCTTCTGCCTCAGCCTCCCGAGTAGCTGGGACTGCAGGCACGTGCCACCATGCCTGGCTAATTTTTTCTATATATTTCTAGTTGGCCAATTAATTTCTTTCTTTCTATTTATAGTAGAGACGGGGTCTCACTCTTGCTCAGGCTGGTTTCAAACTCCTGTCCTTGAACGATCCTCCCGCCTCGGCCTCCCAGAGTGCTAGGATTACAGGCGTGAGCCACCGCGCCCGGCCTACTACTACTGGTTTTTAAAAAACGAATTCATGGCCAGGCGCGGTGGCTCATGCCTGTAATCCTAGCACTCTGGGAGGCTGAGGCACGTGGATCACTCAAGGTCAGGAGTTCGAAACCAGCCTGAGCAAGAGCGAGACCCCGTCTCTACTATAAATAGAAAGAAATTAATTGGACAACTAGAAATATATAGAAAAAATTAGCCAGGCATGGTGGCACGTGCCTGCAGTCCCAGCTACTCGGGAGGCTGAGGCAGAAGGACTGCTTGAGCCCAGGAGTTTGAGGTTGCTGTGAGCT
>CAUYRT010098792.1:0-27148 GCA_963574885.1 Lepilemur ruficaudatus
GTAATTCCTGATCAGGAAAGGAGAAACCTGATCCTCAATCCATGGCCAGAGAAGACAGATGCAGAACTTCTATAATCAGTGCCAGCAAAATGGACACTTCAGACCTTGTCAGTTCCTCACTTAACCACAATCAGTCCTGAATCAAATTCACACAGGAGTGCATCTTATTGAAAGAATCTAAATTACACCCAGGAGCCTAACTGCAAGGGAGTCTGAGAAAATAGATTTTGCTCTCCAGCCTGTGCAGCAGAGAAAAGTACATTAAAAGAAGACTGGAATAGATGTTAAGCAAGTCAATGCCACAAGCACATATTCCTCATGGTGAGAACAAGTATATATTGACCTTTAACTGGATTTTTTTTTCATTTAAAAAAATGTCTGAGCTTTCCAGTGCACCAAATATTTCATACATAGATTAAAGACAATTGATGCAATGATTCCCCTGCCTAACACTAATATTTATAAGATTTTTTGGGGGGGAGTTTTGGGTTGTTATTGGAAACAATACTGCAGTCAATACCCTGTATAACTGTCATATACAAGCATACTTCCGTTGTTCAGGAATCCGTCCTCAGAGTAGGAGTGCTATTTGAAAATTCACATTTTTAGTACAAACGAATATAGGCTATTCTATTTTCATAAGAGTTATGCCATATATATTTCCCTCAAAGTTATAATAAAAACACTGTGTATTTTGAAACACACAGTGAGAAGCAGAACACTATCACAAATTCAAATGGGACATTTAGGCACTATGTGCTAAACCATAAATTTGAGATTGAAATAAATGTGATCTTTCAGAGATTTTGAACTCGGAAAATTCCCAGACTGTAAACCACTTAACATGGATGAGGCAAAATGGGCGAATGCACTAAAGTTTCTTTATTTCCAAACAATTATTTTTGGTTGGTAGCAAAGCAGCTCATCATTGCTTGTTGTATTCTTTCCCATACACTGTGGTTTTGAGAAAGGGTCAATCACGCAGCCCCCAGGCCACAGCACAGTTTTGATATTGTGATGCAGATTGTCAGGAAAATGGCCCCATTCCCTGATCATGCTTTTTTTATTCAAGTAGCGATGCGTGACCAACACAGGATTATTGATTTTGATATAGAGAAAAAGACAATCAGTCATTCTTTTATTTAAAAAAACAACTTTATTGAAGTATAATTTACATACCATGCAATTAATTCATTTTAAGTGTACAGTTAAATGATTATTAGTAAATTTACTAAGTTGTACAGCTATTCACACAAATCAGTTTTGGAACATTTCCTCCCCCCTATTGAGACCCCTAATTCCCATCCCCAACTATAATTCAAGCATGCTCCACGATGCTCCCCGCATTGAGATTGTGAGTGCTACAGACCATCTTTTTGTTTTATCACTTTGTTCCTTCCTTCATTTCTCACCAGCACCCCATTTTTGCCTACAAGTAAAGTGTGTTTTAGCCTCTTACGATTGAAAGAGAAGTACTGAAGAGTCAGTTAATACATGTCTGAAGACAGTAGAGCTGGAAACAGAACTCAGTCATAAAGTTGGGAATCGTTCTGTTTTAACCCTCTCAGATACTCAGAAACGTATTGGCTGTAATAGGTGAGATACATTCTTGTCATTGAGTTTGTTACCATGGCAGACACACTCAATCTTTTTATGCACAAGGTGGAGAGGCATTGAGGACTTCCACTAGAAATCTGAGATCAGAGACATTATGCTAGCCTCTACTCTAGTGTTGCCTTTTAGGGAGAGGTCTTTACAAATCACATTTGTGAATTAATCAAGGCCTAACCATTCCTGTTCAGGGATGTTCTTGTACTTTTATTGCAATCATCCATTTCAAAATGCTTTATCACTTACACCTGATTTCAAGTGTTTTCAATCACCTCTCTCCACAGGCTTTCTCTCTTAGACATAATCATGCTCAGGGTTTTGCATCTTAAATTATATATCCATCATTCAGACTTTCATTTCTGTTAGACAGTTCTCTATACGTTTGAAGTGAATATGAAGTTGAATTTGAATAACCATACTGTAAAATATACATGTAAATATATTTACTCGCAAGCATTAAAGATCTGACAAGACACAATGAAAACAGTAGGTCAAAAGTAAGTGAAGATATAAACCAAAGAAGTTGTCACTTTTACCCTGAAAGCATTTACACTGTCATACAAATTTCAGCTTTGTGTTTTAGATGGAGTATGAAGACAGAAGGCACAGCTCAGAGTTTAAACCAGATTAAGACCTAATAGTTTCAGCAAATATAGCAGAGTAAGCACCTCTGAAATTGTTGTCTTTCATAAAAGCAACCAAAAATTGTCAAAAATTGTCCAAATTAACTTTTTTAGGATTCTGGAAATAAACCAAATGGTTGCAGCAATCCAGGAGGAAGGTTTTTTTTAAAGAAAAGAATGGCTAAATCTCAGTAAAAAACCATTAGCTTTGTTGTGCATTAATTTATCTTATTTCCATCCACCTCTCTCTTTCTATATGGTTCTCTTAAAAACCAACAGCCACAAGGGTGGTAACATCTGGCAGCCATAAGACGTGCAAAACTGGGTTGATGCCCTATCTTTACTCACTTCCAGAGAAATGTCATTATTTAACCAGTCTGGTGATTCTCTAGCAGACCCCACTTTCACTATGAATCCTGTCTTTATTCGATATGACTCAAAGCTGATTCAGTGTGAAAAAACTTTTCCCTGCTGTTGTTGATCAAAATTAATTAAATGCAATTGTTTAACTTTGCAGTTGCCTGAAGCAGTGAATAACAATAGGGGATATAATCAAAACTGCAGAAAATAGAAAGTGTTGGCTAGCAAGAATGTGGAAAAATTGGAACCCTTATCCATTGCTATTTTGTTTTGAATTCTTCACACTGCTCCATATAGTTTAGTAACTTCATGCTGCAACCAGAGCACCTTAAGGTATAATTCAAGACCAAACAAAACAAAACATCACTTCTTAAAAGCCTACAGTTGTTTTTATTATAAAATTGCAATATATATAAATGGCAGGGATTTTATCTAAATACTGTTATCATTTAGACATTAAGAAAATTTATTTTATAAATAACTTCTAATAAATTATTTATTTTACACATTCTAAGTTGAGACATAGCATTCTTAAAAAGTAGATATTGTAATGATTTTGAAAATAGTTGTCATGCACACTGAAAATACATATTTAGAGCAAATTAAAGAAAAACATTTATAGGCACCCTAAAATCTTGAAACTACTTTATAATTGTGACATTGTCTGTAAAATTGACTAATGAATGTGAAGGCTTGTGATTGTTACCAAACTGATCAGTGAAATTCTGGAAACCAGGGAGGCTCATTCCCACCCTGCTCTCAGTCATTTCAAGAAATTGGTTCAATCATCTCTCTTGATACGTGGTTGCGTATGTCGTCCCTATTGCTTTTCCCTAGGTGTAAGAAGAGCTATCAGAAATTAGATTCTTCCTGGAACTTTTGATGGCTGTCCAGCTCAGCCAAGCTCCACTTAAGTAGATCTCTCTGTGCAGTGAGAGCTCAGGGTCTTATTTGAGCTCTGCTGTTTCTCTGCTTGAAAGTCTTCCCCATAAATTCCATTTTATATGTACACTTTGGACCACTTGCGGTGTCTGTGTTCCTACTGAAAAACGTTGTTCTAAAGTATTAGAAGAGTTCTGCTGCCCATGCCTTTTTTATTGAGAAATCTTACATTATACAAAGTGAAACATTTAATTCAATTCAGGGTACAGCACTGAGTTATAGGAGTGTGTGAGAAAGGAGTTCAGAGCAATTTATTTTCCACTGGATTAAAGATGATCAAAGCCAAACAAGTATCAAATCTTCTGAAGTCTAGCATTTCCTGGGCAATCACAGAGGGACAGGAAGCTCTTATAAATAATTGAGAACAAATGTATCTAGCAGAAATCACAGGCCAATGCGTGCATGTAGACCATATGTTTTTCTGTTGGAACAAATATTGAACTACAGTTTTTACATGTGGAAGTATTCCAATAAGGTTTAAATGCACAATGCTCGTAGTATCTTTAATATATGGTTTTCTTTGTAACTAAATTAAAATGAATGAAACCTAGCTCATAAATCTAGTTCATCAAATGTAACATTCAGCATTTTACTATAAATCACAATATTTACACAAACATTTGTTCTTTAAGTATCATAAGATGTCATTTCCAATATTTTTCTAGCCATTTTGTAAACTTAACGACATATCACAATACTATTCCCTTGAGACCGTATTTGTCACCCATCAAAAAACCTATATGAAAAATAGATTAATATTATGGTAGAAGAATTTTCTTTGCTTACAAAATTGGTTCAAAAATTATGAGAGATAAGGCTTTAAAAGCGATAATTGCAGATACACCACGGGAAATAAGACAATAGTAAAAAGGCCACAGAAATTACTGTTAAAAGAAAGTAAAATTTTCCCTTATATACAGAAAAAATCTGTATCATAGATATTTCTAATTTGCTCCAATTTTTACTAATATTATGCCAATATAATAGATTTATAATCTATTTTATAAGATTAAAAGAAAACATTAACTTCATGTGTCCTCACACATTTAAAAATGGTAAACAAAATATTAACAAAGTGTATGCAACTTAATATTAAAAAAGATAATTTAATATGACAGATTGGTTTATGCTTAGAATAAGTGATTGATTTATTATTTGAAAATTAGTCAAGGCAATCATCCAATTAACCAAATAAAGGAGAAATGTCATATGATCATCTTTTAATTTCAGATAAATAAAGTTTGTTAAATGGAAAAAAATTATGGTTAAAATCATTAGAATATTCCTAAATCAGATTAGATGTATCAAAAATTCATTAAATAAAATTTCTATTTGTAAATTAAATATTTTAAAGTTTTCTTTTGTAGTTCAGAAATTATTCTAATCCATAGAGAAGTATAATAGAGAATAGGTAGTCACTAAGGAGAATTGGAAATATATATATCTATGCAAAAGTGTGCACACAAATGTCTAAGGCAATATTATTTATAATATGCAAGGTGTGGAAACAATCCAAATGACCATAAATGGAGAAATGATATGTAAAATGTGGTATAGCCATACAATGGAATATTATTCAGCCATAGAAAGGAACGAAATGCTGATTCATGCTGCAGCATGGGTGAATGATGAAAACATAATAATTGAAAATATACAAACACACTAAGTAACATATTGTATGATTTCATTATATGAAATCTCCAGAACAGACAAATTCACAAAGACAGAAATTAGAATAATGCCAGTGAGGGGTCTGTCTTGGTGACGGATGAACAGGGAATGACTATTAATGGGTATGAGCTTTCTTTTTGGGATGAAGGAAGTCTTCTAAAATAAGATAGTGGTGATAGTTGCACAATTCTGTGACTATGTGACTATAATAAAAGCGATTGGATTGTATACTTTAAATATATACATTTTATAATACGTGACTTATATCTTAAAAATTGTTATACAAAGATGGAAAAATTTTTCAAATATAGTAATATTGGTGCAAGTTTCAAACCATTCTCTGTATAATAACAGTGATATGTAGTTTGATTTGTTCTCATTGCAGCAAAGAAAATAAAAGTCATGAAAATCTACATCAATTGGGTCACTCTGGAAATATAACATATGTCTGCAAAATACAAAATGAAAGCACTCAGTCTAGACATATATGTTGTCTGATTTACTTGTGCCCTAGAGCAGGGAGTGATCACTGTTGAAGAATATATGGATATGACATTGGAAAACTACATTGTATGTTAGCTACCATTATTGGACTAGTGTAAACTAATAATTTTAGAAGCCAAGAAAACACAAAATGTCAAATCTTCAGGTGGTTTCTCTTCTTACTCAGTAGTATAAAATCTTTAATGTTCTTGCACAAGACTTAATTTAGACATAAACAGCAATGTGCACTGAGAAAACTGCAGGAGCAAGAGCATGTGTGTGGATAATCCCAGCTGCCGGAATGGCAGGACCATTGAAAGCTGCAGAAGGGAATCAGTATTTTTGAGAAATGGTACTAATAATGTGTTACTATTTAGTACAGTGAGAGAAAGATGTAATCATATATTTATTATAACAAAATAATTATTATTTCTATCTATAGCAGTTAGAGTCCCCTTAAGGATATGTCTTTTTACCAAAAAAAAAAAAAAAAAAAGAATCAGAGCAGTTCTTTTCATTACTTTTCTATGTTTACTTTTAATTATAAGTGATACTGTTATTATTCTTTTCTTTTGATTCTGGCACGAAACTAATAAAATAGAAAAATATATGAAACAATACAAAGAGACTGGGAATATTTTTAATAGACTACATTTTATATAGAAACTATAATCCTAGAAGAACAAAGAGAAACAGGAATATGGATAAGAAATATAGGGAAAAGGGGGTATGAATATAGAAGAAAGGGAATGACTTTAGCTTTAGTTATAGAAATTGATTCAGTTGACAATAAATTAAAAAGCAATTTCATTTCAGCTTATTCTTTTGAAGAAAGAAGAAATGAAAAGATGGGAAACAAAAATTATGAATGTTTTCTATTTTTAATCAAAAGTTCATGATAGCAAACATTTAGATTTCTTGGTTAGCGCTGTATTTCATATATTCTACTTCCAAACATCCTGATCATAAGATTCTCACTTTATGTTAAGAATACTCTAATGAGAAAACGACATGTCAATTTGGGAAATAATAATTAGAGACTAATACTCAGCCCGTACCTCCCCCAACCCCCACAGAGGGTATTTCCGTGTGTTAAAACTGTTTTTATACAGTTTAAATCTCACCCCAGGCAGCTTTCTTTATGGTCAAGGGTGAAGTTGTACACTGGTATGTTTCATAAATATGATAACATAAAGGGTAAAATCCATGATGTGTATAAAAGCTGGCATGCTGAAAAAATGAGCTCCTAGGGATAGATGAACTGTTGCTTCTACCTTTTGGCTTGAGTTGTAGGTAACAAGACTGTGGGCATATATTCATGTTATCTTGACTAATCTATTCCAATATAGCTGCTTGGAATAAAAGAAAAAATCCACTTCTTGTAAAGGATTATTCCTCTTATGCTCTATACAGGGATTCAGAACCATCTAGCACTTGCTGCTTAAATGGTTTGGCCTGCACATCCATTATCAGCATAAATGTAGGAATGGTATCAGCATTTGACATGAAAAGGGCAAGATAAAGAATTTTACATATATAAATTATATATGTATGTTCGTCTGTATTTGTCCTATAGATAAAATAATCTGTTATTTGCACACATACAATATGATATGAAAGAAATTTAAATAAATAAACATGATTATAAACATGATGTTAAACATGATGTGATATTGAAGGACACGTACATATTTTTGTTTTTATGTCTTATTTCCACTTTTAAAATAAACGTGTTTTTATTTAATCATAATAACTTATTGAATGAGTTAGTTGTAGTTGTTAGAAGTTAGCATTTCCTTTCTTAATTCTAATCTCTGGGTTATATGACATCCAGACAGGAATTGATTAAGGAAAAATGAATGGCCGTAGAGTTTTATAAAGAAAGAATACTGGAAGAAATGTTGCAAAAAAATGTGATGAGTGACACGGGGATAAGAGTAACTCACTTCCAGCTTTTTTTTTTTTTTTTTTTTTGAGACAGAGTCTCACCCTGTCACCCAGGCTAGAGTGCAGTGACATCATCATAGCTCACTGCAACCTCAAACTCCTGGCTTCAAGCAATCCTCCTGCTTCAGACTCCCAGAGTACTAGAATTATAGGTGTGAGCTACCTCACCCAGCCCTCTCACTCCCAGTTTAAAGAAACATTTCCTTCAATGCAATTTTTGGTGCTTAAACTCTCTCAAAGTTTGATAAATGCAAACAATTTGATATGATTTTCATTTTCCAAGTAAGTGATTTAATGAAATACAAGATATACATTTATTAAAAAATCGAACAACTTATCTGTAAGTTCACATACTTTTTGATAAAAAGATAGCAAAAGGCTTCACCTAAACGAAATGAAAAATTTCAAGAATATAAAAACTGAATTGGAGTGTAAGATGTGCTACTAAATAACATTGAAGAAGAGATGAATTATTTTGAATACCAGTCCCCTTTACCCTTCTTTTCCTCCTGCTCTGACCAAGAAGGAGTGGTGGGCAAAGGCAGAATTGAGACTATTAGATTAATAGTATCTCGCATTGATAAATCTGAAATCTGCTTTGCTATATTTCTGTCTTCTAGTATTTCCTTGCATTAAAATTGTTAAATGAATTTGTTGGATATATGTCTTTTGAACACTTGCTGATTGGCTTGAAAACATCTAGCTTTTTATTTTTTTACCAAAGTGTAACATAGATTCATGTATGTTAGGCATTATATATTTCTTTTTGAGTTGATTAATTTTTATCACAATGTAATACATTTACTTTTCTTCTCTACCGATACTTATTGAAAATCATGAATCCTAATGTTCTGTCCTATATTATTATGCAAAATATTAATATTTTCTTATATTGGATTTCATTAGATTACCACAAAACAAAAACAAACAAGTAAATAAAGTTAAACTGGCCAAACTTCTTAACCTCACTGCATAATTCTTTTTCAGTGTTGTCTCAGAATTAGAATGTTCATATATAAAGTGCTTGCTATGTTGTCTTACACATAGTAGATACTCAATAACTGCTATTTGTTCTATTTTATTAATATTAATGCTATCTTCAAATTTACTCATTGCTTCTCCAGTTGCACAACTATATATTTACTGAGAGATTATCATGAGTCAGTCCTCTTGTAGCTGGTAAGTCTTCTGTAAACTTGAGCTTCACTTAGTATCTGCTGTTCTTTTATTTTTTAATTTCAGTGATTATACTACCCTCTTTCTTGATCTCATTGACCTATAGTACCACCATTTCCTCATGTCTTCTGTATTCAGTTCATTGATAAGCTACTCATAATTCTGTCATATACGATGCCTTCCACATTCTTTCATATGGCATTATGCCCTGTTACCTTAGGGCTTTGGAGTTGACAGCAAAGACTCAAAGAATAAACACTGCAGTTTCAGTGACTACAATATTTTATGACCTTTTATTTATTCTCCTTAAAATGTCTCCACTTGCATGCACTCTCTCTCTCTCTCTCTCTTTGCCTCTCTCTCTCTCTCTTTCTCTCTCTCTCTTTATATACATATATAACCTACTGATTTAATATTATTAATCTTTATTAATAAAAAATGTATTGTGTTCTTTTGAATTGTCATTTTGGAGATTCTTGAAAAAGTATTCCATGTCTATTCTTTTCTCCCTTTAACTATCAGATAAAGCATGGTCAAGGAAAGGTTTGAATGTGTTCGAACTGGTATTAACCCTTAGGCAATTGTGTAGGATTTAAGTCCTCATAAAACCACAAAGTTTTTCATAAATCAAAACTTGTTAAGAAACCTGTTGTTCTATGACATCTACACTGACCCGAAGTATTCAGATACGTGAAGTAATTTTCCCTATAACTTATTTTAAATTAATGTCCAAATGGATTTAAAATTCTGGATTGATTCAAAGGAATACAATCAGCATACTGCGTGAATATCTCTATGCCGTGTACAAGAACTCATTCTTCCTGGGCCTATTTCTAAACTACATAGGATATTTTAAAATTCAGCCTCTTTATCCCCCACTAATTTTTTAGTGTGGCCCCCAGAGAATGTGAATTCATTCATAGTGAAATATCCATTGATAACTATGTTAATATGGATTTCAATGGTTTTAGATTTGTCTGATAATTATCTCAAGGAATAATTTGGTTCGATATCCATGTTAGAGACATTGGGCATAAAAGATATTTTATATTTTTTAATTGCCTCATCAATACATACAATCACATAACTGCATTTTTATTGTGAGGTTATTTTGGGTCAGATCTGTGGTAGTTGGTAACTACAAGTATATTTAATGTGTGGTATCTTCTCTTTTATTTTATGAGTCTCCTGTGCTTTTGTATTTTAGTGAAGTAGCGTTAATAATTCCTTGTGATTTGTTATGTTCAGATTGTTTGCAAGCTGCTCATAATTCTTTCATATACAATGGCTTTAGCATTATTATTAAAGCATAGAAATGGCTAATATTTTTTAAAAATTTAAATCAGTAAACAAGAATTTTTATTGTCTTCCCAATTCCAGAAAACAAAAAAACCTGTCTAAGATGAATTTCCACTTTACCTTTGTAAGTTCTATTTGAATTTTAAATATTTTGAAAAGTTAATATAAAATATTAATTTTACTCAAAAGGCACAACTGGCCCTCTTTCCAGATCCAGGGTCTAATAAAATTAGTAGATTTTGATTTCCCAGACAGGTTCTAAAATTTTCCTTAGTTTCACTTTTCCTTTTGCTGTTTATGTAAACCGAAATGCCCTCTGAAGTAAAAATCTCTCAATCACATAAATGAGCTGGAATTTTTCCACCCTCATGAATACCTTAGAGATCATCACAGTTGATATTGCACTCAGCTGGATTATGTGACATTTGTTTACATGCATTATATTTTCTAACAAATTTTCAGTATATTGAGAGCAATGCTATTTTTTACATGTTTACCTATCCCTTACTATACACCTATTAATTTGATAAAAATAGATCAATTGAGTGAACAGAATATAAACTTTCATCATAATTATTTGGAAATAAATTATTTCAAACTTAAATGGTCCAGTAAGAATGAGGAATTGGTGCATATTGACATAGGTGTAAATTTGCTTACTTCATTGATATCATATAGCATTTAACTTTATTTCCTTCTTTGAATATTATTATATTAAATTCTCCTGCAGGATTATTCAAATATAAAAAATGAGACATTATATAAATTTTAAAATTATTTTAGATGATTATCTCAATATATTTTTACTGGAAGGTTTCTGGGAAGTTAATCTTTATTGATGTTAAGCCTTTACTGTGTCTTAACAAAATAACCACATAGGGGAGCTCTAACCCAGCAAAAGAATAAATTACTTGCTAAACAGTATATCATAATATTTTTCCACTTTCACAATTAAATCCAAAAAAAGTTTTAGTCATTTGTACTTTATTCCAACTGCATTCTGTACACGACTCTCAGAAATATGTTTACCTGAAGGTTATATAGGTCACACTTAATATGGTTTACAGCAAAAGGTGTTTTTACCAACTAACCAGTGTCATATTCTACATTAGCATGGGATTGTATTGCAATAGCTAGAGATTTTACTTCAAAGCAATTGCACTTAATAAAAATGACTGTGAATTTAATTGGCTGCATTCATAAGCTGCAGTAACAGATGAAAGGAAATGCTCATAAATTGTGTAAAGATGAAAGTATCAGAGCAAATCTTTAATAATGCACATTTAATTGACTTGGTAAAAATGACTATTTTTAACTCTCTGCCCTATATGAAGTACATATTTTAACATTTCGTGCCTATGTAGTAATTTTAATTGAACCAGAAATTTTTTTATTGTTGTATTATACAGGTTGAGCATTCCTAACCCAAAAATTCAAAACCTCGAATATTCCAAAATCTGAAACTTTTTGAGCATCAATGTAATACTCAAAGGATACGCTTACTGGAGGAGGCAGTTCACATTTTGGATTTTGGACTGAGGGATGCTCAACTAGTGTGTATAATGCAAATATTCCAAAAATTGAAAAAATTAGAAATCCAAAGAACTTCCGGTCGCAAACATTTTGGATAAGGGACATTTAACCCGTGAAATGAAATATAAAGTGAGACAGGTATCATTAAATACATTTATTTTAAATGATTGAATATTATCTTTTTATGGTACCAAATATTTAACAATTTAGTTTATGGTTTTAACTTATTTAATTTCATAAGCAATTATAAATAAAATATGCTATTGGAAAATATTTTCAGAATAGGAATATGATAAACTCTACAGAACCTCTCTCAAGAAAACCAACCATAATTAACAAAAATTATTAAGTATATATACACACACACGTGTACAAACAATTTGGTTTTCAAGGGCTCTGGAAATTGTCCGAAGAGCATGCAGCAAATAAACAAATATTTATTCAAAGCAAATATAATAAATCTTGGTAAGAATAGTGAAGGTCTGGGGTACTTTGGCCACAGTCTACCCCTTACTTCTAGAGCGACAGGACTGAAACTCAATGCAGGTTTGGTGTGACTAAGAAAACAGGGCTGCTTCTTTTTGCTCCGGCTCCCAATCAAAGACTATAGTATCCCAATGGGAAGGGGAACAGACCACCATCGTTTCTCAAACCCACCATCTCCATGTTTCAGAAGCTAACTCTAGGTGATTGCAGCCAAGATGTTGGGGGATCCCTCTACCTAGGTTCTATTCACACCATGGAGTTCTACTCAGCCACAAACTAGAACACTGGTGATCTAGCACCTGTTGTATTATCCTGAATAGAGCTGGAGCCCATTCTACTAAGTGAAGTATCCCAAGAATGGAAAAACAAGCACCACATGTACTCACCATCAAATTGGTATTAACTAATCAACACTTACATGTGCATATAGTAGTAACATTCATCGGGTGTCAAGCAGGTGGAGAGGAGAGGAAGGGTATGTTCACATCCAGTGGGTGCGGTGTGCGCCATGTGGGGGACAGACACTCTGCAAGCTCTGACTCGGGTGGGACAAAGGCAGTATATGTAACCTAAACATTTGTACCCCTGTAATATGTTGAAATTAAAAAAAAAAAAACAAAAGCTTATTGCGTTCTATTAATATCTAATGATGAATACATACCAACTTCTCGCCATAATTTACAATCTATGTATTATCATAGAGCACACAGCAAATAATGTGCTCTACGTAGTGAGTGGTACTGGTTCCCTAAAAATAATACTCAGTTTTCATTGACAACTCTATTCTGGTAACATTTGGTTAATAGGAATGCCTGGAAAATTAGACAAGGGTGGGGGAAGTCAAGCAATTCCCACTTCCATCAGCAGAGGGCAGATGTGGGCTGCAGCAGTAGCAGCAGCTTCAGCACCTGCAATGTCAAGCCTTTTTCATGGTCTGAGTACTAGAAAAACATTGTCCCACCTCCTGCTGTGCATCACCCAAGTGGTGTCCCTTGCACCTGCAGCAAGACAGCTACTCCACCTTTTCATCAATTGCCTTCACTGTGGTTCTATCATCACTACAACTGGCCCCTTCCCTGAGATTCCAGCTATGACCAAGCAGCCTCCTCTTATTTATTTTTTGAAACAAATAATGGGAATTTTATTTTATTTTTATTTCAGGATATTATGGGGTTATAAATATGTTCATTACAAGTTATGACTTTACCTCACCCGAGCCAGGATTAGAAGCATGCTCTTCAGCCTGCTCTTAGTATCAGAACTTCATGTGGTATTCACAGAAATGTTCTGGACACTTTTAATTCAAACTCCTCCCTTTTGTTTGTCGAAACTGAAGCTACTTGCAGTTTCTGGCATTCATATCACATTATGCGAGTTACTTCATCTTGCTCTCTTTGTTCTTTCAGCCTGTTTGACACTTTACACTAATGCAAGATCACCGTATTGAACCACTTCAGTTTGAAATAACCAGACAGTATGTTTTGATTTTTCCTGACTTGACTCAGAACTGGAAATTGACAGACCGTTTTGGTGGTAACAATTATTTGAAAAATATAAAGTATCTACCTTGTTAGGAAAAAAAATTAATGTAGGGTAAATAGAGAAATGAAAACTTGATAATCTAAAATGATACAAATAGTTCAGAGTTGTAATTATCTAGTAAGCATCAGATAAGCGACATCCCAAGATATACACTCTGTGGTATTCCATTTTCTCCATAAGGCTATGCTCATAGATAACACCAATTTCACAATTGTAATCCCATTTCTAATATCTGTTATTATCAAACTTTTAATTTTATCAATATAACTCCTCTTTTACGTTATGTTAATTGTCAGAGCCTCTGGCATTCAACAAGTTTAAGATTAAAGGAACGCATTTAGAAAACACCTATGAAATGTGGAATTTCTAATAGAATGCCCCCTAATCACCTCAAAATTGTGAATTTCTGTTTTGTATAGCTAATTATTAAAACATATAGAATAATATATTCTGTATGTTTAAGATATTATATATGTTTAAGTATATTAATGAAATCACAAATTTCATAGAAGAAAGATATTTTAATTTAATATTATCTGAAATGGTCAATTAGATGAATTTTTAGTGAAAATCATAGAAGGTAATTCAGTAATATCAATACATTAAATTATTTTTTTCTATGTTGATTAGCTTGACCTGGTAGTTTTTAAATGTTGATTAAAAACCTTGTTTTTTTAAGCAAAATTTATTTTATATATTAAACACTAGTTCAAATAACTGATTACTTTTTGATATTTTATGCTGACAAAGATATATAATAAACACATTTATTGAAATGTTTTTGTCGAAGTGAGAATTTTTTAAACCTTTTAAAAGGAAATTCAAATCAATCAATTGTACTTTTAATATGTATATATTTTATACTCAGAAGTATCAGTTTTAGGAATCTTTCAGATGTAAAAACACCTTACGTTAGAATATATGTTGAACATATGAGTATTTATTGCAATATATTTTCAAACTCACAATTAGACTGTCCATAAACAATAATGTCTATAAATGAGGTGATGACTAAAATTGCATGGTATGCTATTTAGCATCTCTACTAGCATATAACTACTTTAATAATTTGTGGTACCTATCCATCTAAAATTCTAAAGGTATGATTCAAGAAAAAAGAGATATTATTAATATTCATATTTTTATAGCTCAGTACTATTTATTGAGGCAAAATAAATCAATATTATCATGATAATGTAGAAAACAAACTAAAGCCGAAGCCCATTCTACTGAGTATCCCAAGAATGGAAAAACAAGCACCACATGTACTCACCATCAAATTGGTATTAACTGACTTAACTGACCAACACTTAAGTGCACATATAGTAGTAACATTCTTCGGGTGTCAGGCAGGTGGGAGTGGAGAGGAGGGGATGGATAAATTCACATCTAATGGGTGCAGTGTGCGCCGTCTAGAGGATGGACATAGTTGAAGCTCTGACTTGGTTGGGGCAAAGTCAATATATGTAACCTAAATATCTGAACCCCATAATATGCTGAAATAAAAAAATAAGCAAATAAAAAAACAAAATAAAACAGAAACAAGTAATACAGTATCTAAAAAATAGGTTATTAGTGTTTTTCAGTGGAAAACTGCATTGCTAAGTTTGTAAATTTACACTTAAGATATAGATTAAATAAAATCAGATTTTATTTTCTAGAATATTTCTACTTTTTGTTCTTTAAAATGAACTACCTAATCTCTTTAGCAGACACATTAATTTTCCTAAAAAATGAAACAAACTTCTGTGGTAAGAAGACAGATATTCCTATATCATTGCTCTTCATGGAATCAAATCAAATTTGATAAAGATCAGTTTTGCGTAGGTATCACTAAACCCGATTCTCCTCATGTGAAGCAGCTGACATTGAGTTCATGAAGGTACTTAATGTATCAAGAAAACCTTTTATCTACACCATTTTATGAGTCATGGACTCTATCACTCTCACATAATGACAGAAAATCATTGAAACAAAAATGCTTACTATCCTGCAATAGCAATAAAAAACACATTTACCCTGAACCAATACATCCATTATCTTGTAACCTCAGGGATGTAAAGGAGAGATAAATTGAGACTGCAAGACTCCTTAGCCTAACTTAGTGGTTCAGTGTTTTACATTGGTTTCATGTCCATCAGATCAGCAAGAAGACAGCAATGGGATTTTAAATTTATTACTCATCATTCCAGTGCTGTTTAGGTAAAAAGTTACATGACATGCCATATGCCATACTGCTTGACATGTATTAAAATCTAAATATAAAACATAAATAAAAAATATTTTTCAATTTAAGAAAAAATATAAATGTATATTTAAAAACTAATACTGTTGATATAATACATAAAGATAACAGTTGTAAAAGAATGAATGCAATTTTTTCAATAATTTTAAATTAATATTTTCTCACTACTTTCTTAAATTTTAAGTCAAAATATTTCCAAAGTGTTTCCATAAACCAAGAATAGATTTAAGTTGGTTTAGGTCACAGTGGACAAATTCTTCTTTGGGTTTAGCTGTAGTTATTCGTCTGAGAAAGTTGAATATCTGAAATATGAATTACAATCCCACCAAAGTGGGGGTATGATTAATCATGATATGGCTGCATAGTTTATCATGATATCTAATCAGCATAGTAATGTTTATATATTTACATGACATGTTACTCAGATTAATTGCTAATATCTTCCTTTCACTCTAAAATACAAATTCAAATCTCATAATTAACTAGGAACAAAAGAAGCTCATTATATTTAACATTTCAAATGTTCTAAGTTGATTGACAATATTTACATCAATTATGCAAGAAGAAAAATTTTCAATAGTTAATGACCAAGAAAATTATTATTTTTAATTAAAATATTAGGAACTTTCAACTAGCTAAATTAAAAAAAAATAGACTGGTTATGCATAGTTAGCTAAATATCTCTAAATGTTATAGCCCGCGTTTCCCTGAAAGCAGAGACAGAGACCAGCAGCGGATGCTAGTAGTTTATATAGGTCACGATCCCAGGAAACAGAACTGAGGTTGCAGGAAGGCAGAAGTAGGTGAAGAAAAACCTAATGCCAGAGTCATTATTGAGGTCATTGCTGTGTTGTTAACGGCAGCTCACTTGTGCTAGGACTTCTGCCATTACAAATTGTGCACGTGAAGAACAGTAGCTGACCCATTCTTCTACTTGCTTCCACACCTCATTTTTGGAGGTGTCTTTCCCTCCACTGATATTAACTGCTTTTTAGTTGTGGATAACATTTCTAATGGAGCATATTTCCGTGGTTTCAATAAAGGTGCTAAAGCAGAAATAAGAAAGATGCATGACAGAGGTACGTTATAGATTGCTGTTGTTTGGATTTGTGCTGTCGAGAACTGTCCACTGAAGCTGGGGTCACAGAACCAGAAGTTCCTAGTGCATCATATATTCTTTTGAGCTAACAAATATTTCAACATTTGCTTACTAGTGCTTTTATTGATTGATATTTACAAGATAAACCTTTTCCATCCTTTTTCTTTCAACCTACCTCATTATATTTGAAGTGAGTTTTATATGATATATGATGTTTTCAATACACCCTCCAAACTCTCTTTTATTAATAGTGTATTTAAACCATATATATTTAAGATAAACATTAACAGATTATAGCAAAATCTGCCATTTTGTTTTTTCTATGGTATTTAGTTTTTATTTTTTTTGTGGGTTTTTCTTTTCTGCATTAATGTGGGGTCTTGAATTTTTTCTCTTTTTATGTATCTCTAGTGATGTATCTCTCTGTATAGCTTTTAGTGTTTGTTCTTGGTATTACATTATTAATATGATATACATTCTATAAATATATATAATATATACATACTAATCATAGTCTAATGGCATAGACATGTTATCAGTTTGCGAGAAATATAGAAATTTTATGTCATTTTATTTCCCTTTAACTTTGCCTATTTATAATAAAATTATCTTAAAATTTCTTCTCCATGATTTAGAACCACAACAATGTTAAACATTTTGTTTCAACCATCAAAAACAATTTACAAGACTTGTCAGAAGCAAATAAATTGTATGTAGCCACGTTTTCAGTTTTACATTGTTCTTTCTTCTTCCCATGATGATGTAACCATGTTTCTTTCATCATTTCCTTTTTTATATATGGTCATTATTTTTGGGTAGGTCTGTTGTTGACACATTATCTTAATTTACCTTCATCTAGGAATGCATGGATTTTCCTTTCATTACTGAAGGGCATTTTAACTGAATATAAAATTCATGGTTAACTTTTATTTTTTTTATCAGCACTGAAAAATTGTGCTATCTCCTTTTGGCCTCCATGGTGGTGCTATCTGATAAGACATCCGCCATTATTCAAATTGTTTTTCCCCTGTAACTAAGGCTCATTTCTCTCTCTACGCTTTCAAGATTTTTCCTGTGTCTTTAATTTTCAGAAGCTTGATTATGATATGCATGTATACAGATTTTGGGGGGTTTTTCTTATTTGGTGCTCGCTCAACTTTGTGTGTGTGTGCTTATGGCTTTTGCCAAAGTTGGGGATAAGGGTCGGGGATTGGACCATTTTTTCCTTTAGGTACTTTTTTATCACCACCCTCTTTCTTCTGTTTCCTCAGGACTCTTATGACAAAGATAGTAGATCTTTGGTCATAGTCCAGCAGGTCCCTAGGGCTTTGCTTGTGTATTTTTTTAGTATATTTTCTCTATGTTTTTATGATTTTATTATTTTTCAAAATAAAAATTTTAACAAAAAAGTAAAATAAAATAAGTATCTGTTCTGTCTACTTTAAACATTTCTATATAATGATAATATTCAAATAAGTTTATATTTTTATTATTACTTGTTCTAGTTAATAACTGTATAACAAATCACCTATAATTTAATAACATAAAAGTTAATAAGTTATTATATCTCAAAGTTGTTTTCTTGTTTTTATCTGGAACTCAGCAAGGGTACAACTGGGCAATTTTTGCCTGGGATCTCTCATGGATTTGCACCTAAATGACAGCTGAAAACACAGCCATTTGAAAGCTTTTGAAGTCTTGGAGGAGGACTGGGGAGTTCATTCACATTGCTGGAAAACTGATGTTAACTGTTAGCTGGGAGTCTTGGTTTCTCTGTATTTGTACCTCTTCCTTGGGATTATTAAGGATTTGTTTTACTTGTTTTGTGGCTGACTTCGTCTATAATAAGTGATCCAAGAAACCAAGCTGAAAGTGAAAATATCTTTTATGATCTAGCCTAAGTGGTCACACAGCACCCTGTTAGGTCTGGTGCAAGGTAAACAGGTAGCAAGGAAGTGGCTAAGGGCAGAGAGCAGGAACCAAATTGCAGCTAGGAACTGTTCCCTGGTGGGAACACACAAAGTAAAAAGTTCTTAGTAACCTTTAACTGCCTTAGAGCTCATTACCATCTAATTAGCATAGCATGAGTGAAGCTTCATGGAAAATTCTGGAAAAGACTTAAGTGCAGAAAGGGAAAATGTTATATAATCTAGGCTGTTATGTAACTTGTCATATGATCTGTTATACACCACCAACCTGTCAGTCGTTCCCAAAGGTGGGAAACGACAACCAATCCCACCAGAGGAAAGGAGGGACAAACTAGTGAGCTTATAAAAGGCAACGTGTGCTCAGGCTCCAGCTCTTTCTCCACTCCTGGAGACTGACCTGTTCCACTCTGTTTGGAAAATATTTTCACTTTGTATGGCTTCCTTCTTTACTTTCATTCTTTCTTTTATGTGATAAACTGTATAAAATTGCTATGTGTTTGTGATCACTCCACCATCGGCTGGATGTGGTACTAATACTCATTCTTGACACTGGGGACCAGGAAACATCCGGACAGATGACCCTAATAATCCCTTCTTCAGTATTCAATTCACCATGTAGGGACCATCCTATATTAAGTAAGAGAAGACTATGTGAATATCAAGAGACCAAAGCCATCAGGGCTATCTTGGAGAGTAGCTAAATTAAAACATGGTCATTTCATTTCAAAACAAAAAATCAGATAATTTTATATATGTGTTAATACGTGTTTTAAGGTTTAGCTCAATAATAAGCCTTCTTCTCTTTAAAGTTTACATTTTAAAATAACCAGTATAGATCAGGATGATTCAATTTGCAAAAACCATACATCTTATGACAAAAATAACTTTGGCCAATATATATATAGCCTAACATCTGGCTGACTTACGAGAGTTTTCTAGGTTTCTTATCTTACATTTAGGAAATTCTCTAGCAATAATGAATATTCATAAAATTCCAAATTTCAAAAACATACTATTGAACACTTAACATGTTCCACACTCTGAGTTGCATTTTTTTGGAAAAAAATAATTTTTTTAAAGTTACTGTTTATGAACAAGTATAGCAAATTGTTACCTGAAAAACAGAAATTCCAATCCATAATCATTTTTAACTTCATCTAAATTTTATGTTGCCAATTACAGAGTAAAGGGATCTAATTCCTTTAAAATTACCATATATATAAACACAAATGGAAAAGAAAAATACCATATGCAATGCTAAGTTTCCAAGAAAATGGTTAAGTAAGGTTCAGATTGTTTTCTGAAAATGATGTTTATAACGTTAACTTTAAACATAAAAAAGCCTATGTTTATGAGAACATCTGTTCCCAGATGTCTCAAAAATCCCTGGGATATGGTTATGAATAAATACTTCATATCTTGATATTTGTTTCCTTGTCTGTTGAATATAAATATGTTAAAGATATGTGGCCAAATATTGTAATAGTATCTAGTTTGCAGATTTTCATTAATCTGTCACAACATAATATGATAATTTTCAATAATAAGTCACAATATAATGTTGATAAAATGCAAACATTATTGTGCTCTACCTAATTGCATAGAAGTGTGTATTCAACGTTACAGGTGTTACTGGTACATATAAGTAGAAGTGGCTTTAGCAAAGAATCATAATTATGTAACTAGTGTATACAGAAAATTTCATTAAGTTCTTTCTTCAACAATAATCTTTGCAGAGTCCCCTCTAGGGAAAACCAGCTTCTATTCCGAAAGTTTAAATTTAATTGTTAATTATCATATACAATCCTCTGTAATAATGCTAATTAATTTCTTCGTGGCTGTACAACTAGCCTCAGAGCTGTCATCTTGCCAGTCGACAAGAAATATCGTGATATTTTAATGTTCAATGAGAGCAGCATTGCAGAAGACATAGTGAAGACAAAGATTGTTGAACGGCAATTGGCAATTCTGAATCAGACATTTTTCCCTTCTGCTCCATTAAAATTCTCAATAGCATTTAATGAAGACTCTAACAAAAATGTTGGAAATGAGTCTAGAAAAGCATTCAGCACTCTAATAATTTGACATTAAATTACACTTTTTTACATGCTTAAAATTCTCCTATTTTTAGAACGGTTTGTATTTATTTGTCAAGAAATTTACCTTAGGTAAAATGTTTAATCCCTATATATGTTCATATTATAATGTGAACCTAAAACACGGTTACCTACTTGTCTATTTGGAATAAAATACATAAAAAAAGACTATGATACAATATTTTAAATTATAGATTAGATCACAGGAATAGGCATTCAACAGCAAGTAATTTATATAGTCAACTAAAAGAATATAATGATATATCATTAGAATTTTACATATTAAAATGTATGCAAAGTTAGTAATTATAATTCATAAACACAACACAATAGCAATGACGATGATGTTAATGATGAATGTTTTCACATGTCAGATGCCACACTAAGTCCTGAGTTGAAATGTAATTCACTTGGTCTCTGTTAGAGCTCATAAAATGATTTAGTCACATGATAATCCCTTCCCTCTTTAACATTGAATTTTTATATGATTTTATTAACAGATGTTATTTTAACTATTGATATATGCATTCATATATTTATATCTATATAATTCCAATGATTAAGTCTTCTAAATTTTAATATTTGTTTAGTATATTGATATATGCCTATACATACATATATGTATGTATATATACATACATATGTATGTATAATATCCAAACTAAATCTTCATATCTATATTAAAACAGAGATTGGTAGAACACTATTTCTAAAACATATGAGAATAATGATAATATTGATTAGAACAATATTAGCAGGAGGTGCCCAAATTGCTAAATGAGCTAGTAGATTCTAAAATTAAAGGTTTTAGCTGGGCATGGCGGCATGTGCCTATAGTCTCAGCTACTCAGAAGGTGGGAGGATTACTTGAGTTTGAGTCCAGCCTAGGTAACATAAGGAGACCCTGTCTCTAAAAAAAAAAAAAAAAAAAAAAAATTAAAGATTTTTATTAAATGCTGAAATGAATTTTATTCCCAAAAATCACTTTTATAATATTTACTAAATAAATATATCTTGAGTTACTTTTAACAATAAATAAATAATGCTGTTTACTTTTATGTTTATATCCTCTACATACCTTCTGTTTTCCTTTTCTTTTATAAAACATATAACTATTCTTATTTTAAATAAAAGATACACAAATGTTTACTCATATAATTTGTGTAATTAGTTATTATGTATTTTATTACTGCTATATATCAAAATATCAAAAAACAGGCAAATATGATACTCCTGACATACAACTTAATTGCATATCTGTATATATGTCATTACACACATATGCACACATATTTATAGATTTTTTTTAAAGGCATAGGACTTTATGCAATTGTGGGAATTGGTTCATTCTTCTCTGGTATAGTATTGTCTTTCTGTCTGATGTTAGAGCTTAAAGTCCATAAGGCATCAAGGAAAGAGAGGTAAATGAATATAAGTTGGGGAAAAACAAGAATCTGAAACAGACACCAGCAGCTGGCACGCATGAGAGCGGACTTACATCTACATCAGTTTTCTGTGCTCTTGACCTTGGTAATCTTGGTGTCCAGCAGAAGCAAGGGCTCTTTGTCATGGAGTTACATGCATGTAGCTGGCCTGTGGATTAGCCATAAAGCAGAAGTGATCTAGAAAAATGTAGAGCAGTTGCAGGTCCACCTCAGCCAAAAAGATGAGCCTGCAATTAAATGACATGTTTGACTTGCAAAGTAGCCCCTCTTTCAATTCTACTCTCCAAATTTCCCTTAAGAATTTCTCTTGGTAACCACCCTGAACCACTACAGAACCAAGTCAGGAATAAATGTATTTTGGCTATGGTAATATAATTTATATTCCATCTGGCACAGAAAACTTAATTTCTGTCAAGCATGGTAACTACCTGCTTCTTTTCTCATGAATATGTGAACTAATGTGATAGAGAAATGTCTATGTTAATGGTGGACTGAAAACAGCCCAAAAATTCAGAGCCATTAAAACAAATTTTGTTGAGAGAGTAATATAGACTGATTGTTTCAACTTTACACTAAATAATTTGAGAATACTCTGTTTTGTGTCAAAAATTCTGTGAAAGATGCCTCTGTGTACATAGAATGTACACACCTGGGAATCTCCTAATTTGTTTTCCTATATTCTACACATTTGAATAATTTTTTAACATTGTCTTTATTGAGATATAAAGGTCAGTATCGGCCTTCGTCCCTCTGTGCCTCAATCTCCACGTTAGACTGTTTGATTCTGTCTCACAAGTCACTGGTGCTCTTTTTCATGTTGTTTTCTGTCTTACTTGTTTCTGTTTTCAAGTTCATTAACGTTGTTTTCTTCTGTAGACTCTACCGTTATTCATCTGTCTTATGATTTTTATTTCAGACACTTAATTTTTTATCTCCAGAATTTCAACTTGTCTTTTTATATATATATATTTCATGTTTCTCTTTATTGTTCTGAATTCAAACATGCTTTTTGGGCACACTAAGGATATATATAATGTCTGTTTTAATGCCTTTGTCTTCTAATTCCATTATTAGTGTTACTTGTGTGTTTCTACTTACGTTTTATTTTTTCTGATTATAGGTCATATAGATCCTTTTATGTGTCTGGCAATTCTGTACAAAATGCCAGCAATTGTCAATTTTATGTTATCAGATGCTGATTTTTGCTGTATTCCTTTAAATAATCTTGGACATTTTATAGTGCACAACAGTTAAGTTACTTGACTGATGCTTTCGCCATGAAGCGTTTAGCATTCACCACAGTGGATATAGAGCAATCTTAACTTAAAGGTAACATGGACCCAGTAAATTTGAGGACTCTACTTCAACATTCTGTGCATTACAAGGTGTGTCTGTTTGAGTTAATAAAGCACAATTTCTTACCATCCCTGTGATATCTCTGAAAATTATTTGACTTACTGCTTTCAACTGATGGTTTGATCCCTGGCCTCAGGTTGTTTCCTCTCATACATGCCCAGATTTGTACTCAGGCAGACTCCAGGGGCCCTTTTGAAGTCCATGAAGCTCTTTATGCTTCTATGTCCCCTTCTCTCTATCCAACTTAGCTTCCGAGATGTCAGTCTGTGCCTTCACTAAGCTACACTAGTAGCTGTATCCTGGCACTGCAGGAACCTACCTGCCAGAACCAAACCTGAATGATCATGAAGATCACTATATTATTTTTCTTTCTTTGTGGATTGCTGTCCTGTGCTACCTGGTGTCCAATATGTGGCAAACATTACTTCGCATTTTTTCCTATTTTCTATTTGTTTAAGACAAGAGGTTAAATCTTGTCCTTTATGTACCATATACTGGAAGTGGAAACGAAGATAATATTAGGGATCTATTTGTTTTCCAGTTGCATAATTCAACGTTTCACTTATAGTACCTATAATTGGTACTAATCTAATGCACTATTTAAACAGGAAATGCATTTTTTTGGCAATGGTACTTTAAGTGAATTTAACCTGCTTTCTAATAACCAATACATTCTTTTTAAAACGTTTTTAAATGAGACTCAAATTTTTCTAAAATCTTACTGAATGATAAGCATCACCTTTACTAAGTCTTTAAGAAATCAACATGTTTTTAAAATTGGGATTGCTGTTGCTCATTTCTTTTTGCATCTCTATCATTTTCCACAAATATTAAACATGGACAGGATAGTGTGCCAATCTGATTTGCAGTAATACTCACTATCTAATAAGGATATTTTCTGCAATGGAGGAATTCCATATATATACAATGGTCATGCATTCTACTTTTGCTACCTTTCTTGCAATCAAATCACTTCATAATATTACTTCTTCTACCATATTCAGATCAATAATCACTCTTCTTGGCAGCAAGAACACAACATAAACAATGCATAATTCCCTATTCTCAATGTTGTATGTTGATAACATGACTTTACCGGAAGATATGATTCCTTTAAAAGAATTTCTTATGCAAATATATTTTAAATTGAATTTAAATTTTAGACTTCAGTTGCAGAGAGTTTAGTTACTTTTACTTTTAAATGCATAGCATGTCATATCCAAGCATTCATGTAAAACCATTTATTATAATAATATTTTTCCATTCAATTCTCAGTCCTGTTCAGTTTTCCTTCTGCATCTCCAATACTATAATAGACACTCTCTTTGATATCTTTGACAAAGGTCTTTAAATATGCATGTGGAAAATACATAATTGAGTTTTTGCTTAATACTGTGTTTTCATTTTTGCATAATTGGCATTGTATGATGAAATTTATGGATGTTTCTGTTTCTTTAAAGAAATACATATTTTACTAGATGCAGAATGTTCCTTACTAATATTCACTAGGTTACAACCTTGCTAACACAAATAGTATGGAACACCCTTATACTTTTATTATACATAAATGATCTAGAACTGACTCATTAGGTCAAATGGCATTTCCATAGTTAATGTAATTAAATATTATAAAATTGCTTTCCATAATGACTATTATAATTTATTAACTTTTCAAGAGTTTTCTTTCTTTCTGACAATGCTCTTTTCAAAGCGTCCATACTCTAAGTTATACTTCGATAATCTGTGTTCATAATTGTCTATATTTTGATTGATGGAATTTTGTATGTTGTTACTTATTTAACTTGCATTCTGTAAGGGATTTTGACCATTTTGGACTATCTCTTTATATTGCTAAGGCTTTGAGAGTTCGTCTTATGGGATTTGAAAAAAAATAGGTATATGTATATGTAAACTATATATATTTTTCTACTGAATTTCCTGAATTATCCTATTTGATTTTTTATACTCAAATTACTAAACTATGGGCAAATTTAGACCTAGCAAATATTTTTTTGGGGGAATTTGTTTGTATATTTTCTTTTCTTCTTTCATTTGTCTACTTTGTATAATAAAACAGAAATAATTAATTCAGATTTAACCATTTGACATAAGTTTCATTTTCTGATTGAATGTTTAACAAGTCTTTCTTCACATACAGGTCAATATTATATTTTCCTATATGATCTTCTACCAGATTTACAATTTTAAGTTTTACATTTAAGTTTTCATTACATTCAGTTTCTACTTTTTTATGTTTTCAGGAAAGTGGTTTTATGTTAAAAATAGTTTTAAACTTTTATTTGCTGTCACTGCTTTTAATGTGTTTTCAAAACAGTCATTAAACTCATCTGTCATTTGTACTGACAAAATTATACTTATAGGTCACCACCACTGGATGTGAAAACTTCATTTAGTGTCACTGTCCAAGAAATTATAGTCCTTTTTTTTACCCTGGGATTTTTTGAAAGCATTTTTTCTAATCACATATATATCCAAATATTTGAAATTTTCTAACTTTTTCATAGCTCTTTACTGTATATTCTAATAAAATCCATCACTGTCTCCCATTTCCAGTAACTTACATTTCACTAATTCTTTTTTTTTCTTCAAAAACTATATATTGATTATTATGGCTTTATAATACAACTTGAAGTCTGGCAGACTGATGCCTCCCAGTTTATTCTTTTTGCTTAAGATTGCTCTGGCTACACGAGGCTTTTTCTGGTTCCATATAAAGTGAAGAATTATTTTCTCTAGGTCTGTAAAGAATGGTGCTGGTACTTTAATGGGGATTGTATTTATTCTGTAGATCATTTTAGGTAATATTGACATCTTAACAATATTGATTCTACCAATCCATGAACAAGGTAGATCTTTCCATCTTTTTACATCTTCTACAATTTCTTTCTTTAGTGTTTTGTAATTCTCCTTATATAAGTCTTTCATATCTTTTGTTAAATATATTCCTAGATATTTGATTTTCTTTGGGGCTATAGTAAAAGGTATTGCATTTTTGATTTGAGATTCAGCTTGACTGTTTTTGGCATATATGAATGCCTCTGATTTGTGTATATTGATTTTATAACCTGACACTTTACCAAATTTGCTTATAAAATCTAGGAGTCTCTTGGAAGAATCCATGGGGTTTTCTAGATATAATATCATATCATCAGCAAAGAGTGAAAGTTTGATCTCTTCTGCACCCACCTGGATGCCCTTATTACCCCCCTCTTGTCTGTTTGCTACACCTAGGACTTCAAGCACTATGTTGAATAGAAGAGGAGAAAGTGGGCATCCTTGTCTAGT